>PVLA01005702.1:0-140059 GCA_004027455.1 Hydrochoerus hydrochaeris
AAGATTGAGATGTAAAAAGAGTTAATTAAAACCTATTGTTTAGGATTGTCCCTGCCTGGCCCTAAGCCTGGGGCGCTTCCTGCTTGGGGCTGGGGGTGGCTGCCAAAGGTTAGCAAATATATATTCCAGCTTCTAAAAAATAAAGCGGATTCAGATTCACTCACAGACTGGTGTGCAGTGTCTTCTGTCTCTCACTCGCTGACTCCCTGTCCACCTTTGGGAAACCCTAGCCCTGCCGCAGCTGGACTCCGGCAATAGGGGGATCTGGAATTGTTTGAAATGCTTAAAGATTGTGGAAATCCAATTGAATATAAAGGTCTGGACTCTTAAAACTACTATAAAGTTGAAAAACCATTATGTATCAAGTAATACCTGCAAAAGCACTTGACCAATGCCAAATTATAAACTTTCTAAAGTCTGAAATTGATGTAAGTAAGAATAGATTCTGAAATAGCTAGCTCAAAGAAGAGAGTATATTAAATAAAGTTAACTTTATCAATATGGCTATTCTTAGCAAATGTTCTAGATTTAGTGAGCTAGTCTAGGTGGTAGGAAGTAATTCCAATTTGATTGCTTGTTTCAGTGTCAGAAGTCTGGGTTGAATGTTGGCCATGCTAAATGAAGTTGAGACACATTCCCCCAGTATGTGAGAGTGTACCCATGATAGATGTGCGTATCAGCAGGTGGATCCCTTTGTCCTAGAATAGAGGCTATTTATGGCAGGAAGGGCCATTGGAAATCCTTAGGACTCCTTCTCCCTGGCAAAATGACAAGCTAGTATCTTAGCACAGGGGGGAGATCCCAGAGTTAAAAGTCATCCTCAAAAACCTGAAATGTGCAGGGCTGCTCATCCTATGGTTCACCCATTGATTTATTCTTTCAGCTTCTGCTGAAGTTAGTGTGCTTGATCCACAGAACATCTACACACAGCCACTGTTCCTGATGTATTCTCTTTACTTAAGGATATCAATATGTCCTCTGATTATGAGTATGCAATTAGTGAGTTGGTGAAATGTTCTTTCTCTCAGAATCAGCAAGCTGATTCTTAAAGGACTAGATTGTAAATATTTTAGGCTTGTGGAGTCTTATGATCAGTATTGTAGTTGCTCAGCTCTGACACTGTAGTGCAAAAGTAGCCATGGACAATATATGTGAATGATAGCTGTTTCTATAAAGTTTATTTAAAATCACAAGTGGCCATGGGCACAGCTTGGCAACCTCTGATCCATCTCCATAACCAGTAAACACCAAAATCAGTCTGCTCTAGCCTGACTAAGACAGAGGTGCACCATTGTCAGTGAGGGTGCAGCAAAAGCTCTTCTGCCAATAGATACAGCTGAAGCCAGGCACTTTTATTCCAAGATGATTTGGCCCATGATTCCATGGGCGTTTACAAATATTTCCAATCCTTTGTCATGATTTTCCAAGAAGAGATAGGAAGAGACATTGCACCATCTCAATGCCTATTAACTTTGATCTAAAGTTAAAAACTCTCAGAATTTTGAGTGGAACTTTCTTTTTTTTATTTTAAAGAGAAAAATAGAAAAAATCAAGAAGCAAACAAATCAAATAAACAATAACAAAAGCAAAATCACAACAACACCAACAACAAAGAACAACAATAGCTATATAGATTTTAAAAACAAGATAATAGGAATTTAATATTGGTTGTTATATTGCATATCGTTATCTTCAAAAGAGGTGCACAGGTTACCAGACACAGGAATAAAATAAAACAAAACAGTAAAACAGAACATAACATTGAATTTCAAAAACAAGACAGAAGGTAATCCCCCACAGTTGCTATAATGCATATTGTTATCCTCCAAATAGAAGTTCAGACTACCAGCTTTAGGCCTGCAAAATCAAACAATACAAACAGTAAGTTATTATTATTATTATCATTACTTGAGTTACTATCATCTCAGCCTGAGTTCCTCCGAGTCAGCCAGTTGCTTAAGGGGCAGGGGTGTGTTGCTCTTGTCTTTCAGCCTGTGCACCGGCTGGCTCACAGGAAGGCATAGTCTGGCTTCTTCACTCTTTTTCCATTCCCCATGGCTCATGGGCAGGCTGGAACTTTCATAGCAGGCATCTAGTTAAAAGTTGCTATTTCGGTGACTTTCCCCCCCAAAAATTAATCTACTATAAGGTGACTTGCTAGAAACAAATTTCCATCAATTTGTTCCTCTAAAAGTAAAATAATAAAGTTTGGCCCCACTTAACTCTCTCCTATCTCCACCTTTCTTTTCTTGTGCTTTTCACTTGTGTTGAAACATGTAATAGTTATTTTGGTTAAGAAATCTCATCTCTAGTATTTCTTAACAGACTATCAGATAGGTGATTTTGTTAGCACACCTTGACATTCAGGTTTTAATGGGGATGGAGTTGGGTTTTGTTTTTGTTATTTCTGTGGTTTGAATGCATTACAAATTCACAGTTGGAAACTTAATGCCTAGTGCAGCAGTACTGAGAGGTGGCCCAGAAGGAAGCGAGGGTTCCTGAGAACACTGCCTTCTTTCGTGTACTAAGACCATTGTCTTGGGCCTGGGTTCCTTATCTCAAAGGGCTTTGTTAAAAAACACACCTACTTGATTTCCAATACATCCAGAGAAAGCTTTGAAAAATTGGTGGAAACACAGAAATATAGGAAAATGACAAAACAAAAGACCAAAATGCAATCTCAAATCTCCAGCCCATCCCAAAAAAGCCTAGGAGCCATGTACATAGAAGAAAATACTACCATACACCTGAAATGCATGAAATGATATCAACTGAAATAAATAAAGAAGTATGGGAATCTATGAAGTAACTCAAATCAGGAATAATCTCCCAGGTAAAAGAAGAAATGATAAAAGTAGTGAAAGAAATACTGAACGCATCTAACGAAGACACAGCTAAAAAAATAGAGGAACAAAGCAAAATGATAGAATCCATGAACGAACAGTTTAAGAAACAAACAGAATACATGAAGCAGATTCAAAGAGATATACGGGAAATCAAAAATTCTATTGAAAGTTGCAAAAACCACCTCAATGAAAGTGAAGATAGAATCTCAGACCTTGAAGATAAGATTGCAGCTAGTGAATAGGAAAAGAAAGATCTAAAAATAACAAGAAATCAGGAAATAACAATTCAACAGATGCAAGATGATGCAAAAAAACCCCATAAGATTAATAGGGATAAATGAAAAAGAAGGGGACAACACAAATTATATCAAGATGCTATTTACAGAAGTAATAGCTGAAAACCTCCCAAACATGAGTATGGAAACAGACATACAGATTAGTGAAGCATATAGAACTCCAAATAGCCATAACCAAAACAAAAATACACCCAGACATATAATAATCACCATCCCAGAAATCCAACATAAGAAAAGAATATTAAAAGCTGTTAGACAGAAAAGACAGTTCACCTATAAAGGAAAACCTATCAGAATCACAGAAGACTTCCCAACACAAACAATGAAATCAAGAAGAGCGTGGAGTGAAGTGTTTCAGATACTAAAGGAAAACAACTTCCAACCCAGACTGATGTACCATTCAAAACTGTCCTTCAAAATGGATGGAGAAATAAAATACTTCTATGACAAAGAACAACTGAAGAACTTCATGATCACCAAACCATCCATACAAAGAATACTGAAAGACATTCTAGATACATAGGAAAAAAGCCACTAAGCAAGACATACAATTAAAAAGAATGGAAAGTTAAGCTACAACATCAGAAAGATAACATGTCAACAATAAACCAATATATGACAGTTATAACCATTAATGTAAATGGCTTCAATTCACCAATTAAAAGAAACAGACTGGCAGAATGGATCAAGAAACAATGTCCAACCATATGCTGTCTACAAGAAACCCATCTAACCCAAAAGGAAACTCATAGACTGAAAGTTAAAGGATGGAAAACAATACTCCATGCAACAGGAACTCAAAAAAAAAAAAAAAAAGCAGGGATAGCTATTCTGTTTGCAGACCATGTGAACTTCAAACCAACAATGGTCCAAAGAGATAAAGAAGGCCACTACATACTAGTTAGGGGAAGACTGCAAGAGGAAGAGATAACAATCTTAAATATATATGCATCAAATCCCAGAGCACCCAGCTACACAAAGCAAGTATTAACAGAAATGAAAAATCAAATAGGCAATAACACAATTATAACAGGAGACCTTAACACACCATTGACACAAAGGGAAAGATCAACTAGACAGAAAGTCTGCAAAGAAATAACAGAACTGAATCACACCTGTGAACAAATGGATTTGATAGATGTATACAGAGTGTTCCATCCAACAACATCAAAATATACATTTTTCCCAGCAGTACAAGAGACATTCTCTAAAATAGAGTATATACTAACCCACAGAACATATTTAAGTAAATGCAAAAGAATTGAAATTATCCCATGTATGTTATTGGATCATAGCGCCATGAAACTAGAAATTAATGATAAAAGTAACTGCAAAAACCCCACAAACACATGGAAATTGAATAATACACTCTTGAGCAATCAGTGAGTCACAGAGGAAATTAAAGAAGAAAATAAACACTATCTACAAGCAAACAAAAATACAAATACAATTTACTGGAACCTGTGGGATGCAATAAAAGCAGTCCTCAGAGGAAAATTTATTGCACTGAGTTCCCACATTAGAAAACAGAATGAACACAAATAAGCAACCTGATATTACACCTCAAACATCTAGAAAAAGAAGAGCAAGCCAAGCCCAAAGCCAAAAGAAGGGAGGAAATTATAAAGATCAGAGCAGAAATTAATGCAATAGAGAATAAGAAAACAATACAAAGAATCAATGAATCAAAGAGTTGGTTCTTTCAAAGAATAAATACAATTGATAGGCCCTAGCCAACCTAATTAAAAAAAGGAAAGAAAAGACTCAAATTCATGCAATACAGAATGAAAAAGATGAAATCACTACCGATCATGTGGAATTACAGAAGATCATCAACAACTATTTCGAAAACCTCTACTTTCATAGGTTCGATAACACAGAAGAAATGGACAGATTCCTAGAAACACATGAACCACCAAAGCTGGATCAAGAAGATGTAAAACTGCTGAATAACCCAATTTCTATGAATGAAATTGAAAATGTAATCAAGTGTCTACCAACAAAGAAGAGCCCAAGCCCAGACGGATTCACTGACGAATTCTACGAGAAATACAAAGAAGACTTAATGCCAACACTCCTCAAACTTCAATGAAATTGAAAGGGAAGCAATTCTCCCTAAGTCATTCCTGGAAACAAATATCACTCTAGTACCAAAACCTGAGAAAGACCCAACTAAAAAAGAGAACTACAGGCCAATCTCCCTAATGAACATAGATGCAAAAATTCTCAATAAAACATAGGCAAACAGGATGTAGCAAGTCATCAAGAAGATTATACACCATGACCAAGTGGGATTCATCCCAGGCATGCAAGGATGGTTCAACATACGTAAATCAATAAATGTAATCCACCATATTGATAGAGTGAAAATAAGAATCACATGATCATTTCTATAGATGCAGAAAAAGCTTTTGATAAGATCGAACACCATTTCATATAAGAACTTTACAGAGAATTGGAATAGATGGTCTTTACCTCAATATGATAAAGGAAATCTATGACAAACCAATAGCCAGTGTCATATTAAATGGCCAAAAACTGAAAGCCTTTACCTTGAAATCAGGCACAAGACAAGGATGTTCCTTATCACCACTCCTATTCAGTATAGTACTGGAAATACTAGCCAGAGCAATTAGACAAGAGAGAGAAATAAAAGGAGTAAAGATAGGAAAAGAAGTAGTTAAATTATCATTGTTTACAGATGCCATGATACTCTACATAGAAGACCCCCAAACCTCTATAAAAGTCTCCTACATATAATAAATAAATTAAGCAATGTAGCTGTATACAAAGTCAAAACTCAAAAATCAATAGCATTCTTACACACTAACAACAAAATCACCTAGAGAGAAATAAGAGAAGCTGCACCCTTCACACTAGCATCCAAAAAAATTAATACTTAGAAATTAATCTAATGAAAGATGTAAAAGAGTTGTACATGGAAAATTATAATACCCTGAAAAAAGAAATCAAAGAGGACCTAAGTAAATAGAAAGACATCCCTTGTTCATGGATAGGAAGAATAAATATTGTGAAAATGGCCATTATCCCAAAATTGTTATACAGATTCAATGCAAACCCAATGAAAATACCACTAAAATACCTCATAGATCTAGAGAAATCACTCCTAAAATTCATCTGGAACCAGAAGAGACCCAGAATAGCAAAGGCAATTCTAAGCAGCAAATCCAAGGCAGGAGGCATCACAATCCCTGACTTGAAGTCATACTACAAAGCTACCGTAATAAAATCAATATGGTATTGGAAAAACAGATCTTAAAAGATCAATGGAATAGACTAGAAGATATAACTACGGACACAGTCAGCCACCTTATCATTGATAAAGGAGTCAAGCATGTTCACTGGAAGAACAATAGTCTCTTTAATAAATGATGCTGGAAAAACTGGCTTTCCATATGCTGAAAACTAAAATTAGACCCATGCCTGTCACCACATACTAAACTAAAATCTAAATGGATCAAAGATCTAAATATTAAAACAGAAACACTAAATCTGTTGGAAGACAAATAGGTAAAAATCTTGAAGACATAGGGGTAGGTAGAGAATTCATGAATAAGAACCCAACTGCATGGGAAATGCTTCCCACAATCAATACCTGGGGTCACGTCTCATGAAAGAGTTTCTGCATGTCAAAAGAAATCTCCAGCTTGGTGAAAAGAAAACACACAAACTGGGAAAAAATCTTACTCAACTGTCCCTCAGACAAAGGTCTTCTGTCTAGAACGTATAAAGAATTAAAAAAAATCAGACCCCCTAAATTCAAAGACCCAGTCCAAAAATAGACATCTAAGATGAATACACAGTTCACAGATGAAGAAATATAAATGGCAAATAAATACATGAAAAAATGTTCATCATCATTGGTCATTAGAGAAATGCAAATTAAAACCACATTGAGATTCCATCTCACTCCAGAAAGAATGGCCAGAATCAACAAAACTACCAACAACAAATGCTGGAGAGGCTGTGGGGAAAAAGGAACTCTTCTGCACTGTTGGTGGGAGTGTAGGCTGGTGCAACCACTGTGGAGGTCAGTCTGGAGATTCTTCAAAAAGCTAGGGTTGGAGGTCCCATTTGACCAAGCTATTCCACTCTTAGGCATATTCCCAGAAGATATGAAAGCATCTTACCTCAGTGATATTTGCACACCCATGTTTATAGCAGCACAACTTGTAATAGCCAGATCTTGGAAACAAGCTAAGTGCCCATCAACTGAGGAATGGATAAAAGAATTGTGGTACTTTTATACAATGGAGTACTACTCAGCTATAAAGAATGATCACATTGAGATATTTATAAATAAATGGATGCAACTTGAATCCATACTCATAAGTGAAATAAATCAAACTCACATGTATAAATACGGTATAGTCACCCTCGTGTAAGAAATGGTAAGTGTATATAAGATTTATGGTAATCATGGTTCACTATTATATTGCTTTGAAGTCTTACGTTTTCATTCATTGGTTGGAATGGTTTTATTCTGTTTTGTTTGATCTCAATATATGTGATGGTATGAATAGTTACTTTGAATAAAAGATAATATGGCAGCCATTATTGATTTAATATCACCTTGCTCTGAAGTCCTACTGTGCTTGTGTTTTTCTATAACCATTAGTTCTATCATGTTGTGTCTTATTGGATTTTAATATATATGATAGTATAAACAAATTTTTTGTGGAAAATGAGATAATATGTTAGCCATTGTTCATCTTCGGTTATTTGGTTCAGAATGCCTTGTAATACTTTCATTCTCTTGAGTGGTTTTATTCTATTTTGTTATGTTTGACATTATTGTGTATAAAGCTAAGCTCAACTATTTCAAAGAAAGAGACATTATGATAGCTACTGTTAGTACCTAATTGTCATATTGTAAATTGCTGTGTTGCTTACATTGTTCTGTTCTGATCTGCTGAGATCTGTCCTCTTTTGTTTTTTTCTCTTTAAAAAAAGAAAAGCACACCTATTCCTTGTGCTCCCTGGCAATAGTACTGCCCAGTAATGACGGTCCTTGCCAGGCCCTAGGGCTTTGCATCCTCCAGGATCATGAGTCAAATAAACTTTCTTCCTTTATCAATTACCTAGTTTGGGGTCTTGAGTTATGGTAAAGGAAAATGGATTAAGAAAGTTATGCATTTCTAAATTTCAGATATGAGATCTTGATCCACAAGGAGATGCCTAAGCTTTCAGTGGCTTCCTAACAATTGTTTTCTACTGAAATCTGATTTCTCCTCATAGAGTCATACCGGGAGTTCTGAATGACTGCATGGTTACTCTGTTCATTACTGCAGAGCTGTTAATGTTCCCCATTTAAGCAGAAATACTGGATTCTAGATCAGCACAGGGTGGGGAGACAGAGAGGATAGCTGCTGTCAGTCATTTTGCTAGGTGGTGCCCTGAAGCTGTTTAGTATTATCCCTTTGTGACTGTTTAAAATAGACAATTTATAACTGTAACTCATGTGCGTGCCCACAGTGAAAGGAAACTGGCCCTGGAGGTCTAGGGAAACTCTGTGGTTGGATATACATTTAAGCTTCTGTTGTTCGAATACCTCTCATTACTCACTCCTAGTGACCCTATCACTTGCCCCATTAAAATGATCAAGCTCACCACAGAGTGACTAAATGGAAATATATAGCCCATTTTGTGTATAATCCCTCCTCGTGAAACTAAAGTGCTTAAATTCCCAAGACTTTTACTCAGTGGCTGTAGCTTAACTGTCTTAGCTTCAGTCTTGGTTGCTACATCCTGATTCAGTTTGTTGAGTGTTGGAGTCTTTTATACAAAGTATTGTGTCAACTAAGTAAGTTTTTCCCTTAAGCCAATTTATGGCAAGAGGCCCCAAATAAATTATAACAGCTAGAGAAGAGTTCGAGGCAGAGAGAAAAAGAGAAGGAATGACAGCTAAAGAGGTAATGACTAGGCTTATGCACAACCTGTCTTAGGAAATTTGAGCATTTCAGTCATGATCATGACGACCAGAATCAGCACAGATGAACAGACTGCTGAGAGCTATTTTGCTCACTAAATGGCTGGTTCTGCACTTTGTGAATGTGAGTTGGACCTCAGATACGAATTGCTTGTGAGGGCACACTAGTCAGTGATGTCAACCGTACTGAGGCTACAGACCCTGAAGTAAGATGTGCTAAAGATAACTCCCCACCACTGAGAGGACAGGGCAAAGAGAACACGCAAACAGGAAAACATGTCTCTTCATGTCTTTCTCCAGAAAGAGCTTTCTTCTGGGTCCTCTCAATGTCAGGACTAGAAATTGAAGTGCTTAAGAGTCAGGGAAAATTCTAGGACATTATCAGGCTGTCAACCTTGGTCAATGTATGAACAATAAGAATAAGACAGTCTTTGGAGGATTTATGTATCAAAACCAGCTGTTTGCTATCTGAAAAGATATTTGTTAATGGATCAGACAAGGTCTTCCGGTGTCTGTTAGCTGTGAAGTATGTTCCAAATTGCCTTGTGTTTGCATTTGAATGAGCTACCTCTTGTCCTCCCTCTGTTCTATGGATTTAAGTGTTTTTGATGGTTCCTTTTTTCACTCTGTGAAATTTTAACTTGAAAAAAAATTTGAAAGTTGAATATTTTTCAAATTCAATCCATAAATATTGTCAGAAAAAGGAAACTTGTTTTGAAAACCCTCAAATGAAATAAGCATGTTTCCACAGGCTGGTTCTTAAAGCACATTCTTGTTGGGTGACAATCTAATACAGAGTTGGGTATGTGAGCTCTGTGGGGAAGAGCCTTGGGAAACTGTAAAGCGAGGGGATAACTTACACCGTCAAGCTTGCCTGCATTTTCCTCCTCACACTACCTGAGCAGCTGTGGGCTCAGGAGAGCAAACCTCTGTGGGTGCAGGGGAGGGTGAGCAGCACCAAACGTCAGCCTGCACTTCTGAATGAGTGGCTGGATGATGCTGGAGAGGAGGGACCAGCTGGATGAACGGGTGGCAGGCAGGGCAGTTTCTGCTCCTCGATGCAGCCTCCCTTGGAAAGACCCACATGTCAGATGTGCAGCTCTGGTGCTCCAGTTAAGACCAGAGGGATCCTACTGCACATTCCAGAGAGCAAGGCTCCCAGGGGCCCATGGGCAGTTGTAGCTGTGATTTCTCTGTACACAGAGCAGGGCCTCTTGGGATATCACTTCACTGCTGGAATGGTCCTTGATTACAGCTCCAAACATGGGCTCAGGAACACTTCTCCAACTTGAACACCATCAAAGGGCAGGATTGCCCTTATTTGAAGAGAGAAAATGAAGGCTCAGTGGAATGCATGTAACTAACCTGACCAAGGGAGGCATGGAAGAGACCGTAGGGAGTCAGGGACAGATGACCCCAGTGCAGGGGTACACCTGGGCTTTCTGTTGCTCCCACAGTGGCCAAACCCTGGTCTCCCCTGAGCCTCAGTTTTCTTCTCCACTGCTTAATATTCTAGGGACTTTCCAGGGGTTTGTTATTCCAAAAGCCTGGGGGAAATAGTCTCAGGCTTTGGATAAGGATGAGGAAGGCTCCTACTTTGGCTCAGATTGGTGGTCATTGGCTCTCTGGCTCCAACCCCAGACCCTTCCCCTCCTTGCCTCCGAAGATGACTTTGTCTCTAGTGCTCCTCAGAGGTGCACAGAGGTGTGTAATTTTCTGTAGAAGATGTGTTAGTTTTTGGGCTCTCCATGATATTTGTGGGATTCTGGGTAAAAGTACAAGTGCCCTAATGCTTACAATGTTTACATCCAGCCACAAACCGTTAAGCAAAAGATGTTCTGTTCCCAGATTTAAAACAAAATGTGGCCAGGAGAAGACTGGCCATGGTGCTGGGCACTGATGTGATTTGGAAGACAGGCCTCTCCTTGCGGCTGCACTTCTGTTTGAGAGTGTGTGTACCTGCCTGCTAAGTACTGGTGCTAAGTACTTAGCACCATAGTACCAGATTGGTGTTATGGGCCCGATCCAGGACAATTAAATGTGAATATTATAGTGGGGCTTATGTAAGGTACTTTGTAAAAAGACTTAGTTGCTTTTAGTGCACAGCCAGGTGTGATAAGATTTGACCCACTGACAAAGGGCCTTACCCTCTTAGAAAGCTCTTGACTCTCAATGTGTCAGATTCTAAAAATACTCACTCCAGAGTTCCAAAGCTTTATTTTTTCATATGTGTCTTCTAATAGCTACCCCACTCCATCCCTACTGGACTGTGTGTCCTCTGCCTGGACAGCGGGGTGGTGAGTTCTGGAGGCCACTGTCCTCTGAGACTGTCCTGCTGTCCCAGGGGCTGCTGGCCTGTGAGGGAGCAGCTCACGGAGGACTCACCTCAGTCCACGTGGGGCCAAGTATTGACTGAACTGAGACTATCAGGAGTTCCCGTCAGTTCCATCGAGAGGAAAATGTGATTTGAAGGGAGCTTCTTTTGGCTCCAGAGAAACTTAACAGAGAAACTTTCCTGTTTTTTATTCTAGAGTCATTTTAGTGTATGTGTTGGCTTCTTCAAACATGGGGAGCCTTGGCCCTCTCAGATGTGGTATGGTCATTAGGCCCTGCTGGTTACTTTTAGATCCTTCTCCTCCTTCTCTTCCTGTTCTTCCTCCTCCTTCTCCTCTTTTTTCTGCTTTTCCAAATCATTGATTTATTTTTTTCATTGCCCTCCATGTTTGACTTTAAGATTGAGAATAAACTAGACACTAATCTTGTTTATAGAGGGAGTGATTTTGTGTGACAGAAGGGATGTAATGCTCCCATAGTCTGTTATCCTGCCTTTTCTTTAAGCTCTCAGAGCACTCTTGAAATAGTGGAGAGGAAAATATTCTTCTTTTCCTCCTTAGGGAAAAGAGATTTATCATCTCTCACTCCCTCTTGCGGGGTCCTGGCTTCCTCCTGCGCTGGCACCTGAAGGGACCAGTGCTGTTCCTGGAGCCAGGGGGTCTGCCTCTCTGCAGGAACTGAATTGGGACAGAACACGGAAAGAAAGATAGGTGTCACAGGTGTCGCACTAGGTGAAGTTCACGGACAGCAACAGGTGAGCAGGGGGACCCCAGTCAGGCTACTTCTCACAGCGTGGAGACTCAGGCAAGTGGATCTGAAGAGATTTCACACTCAGCAGCTCAGCATCGCTGACCGTGTGGACGGAACTGGAGGCCGGGGGAAAGGAGCTGCGTGCCCCCACAGGCGGCAGGGGCGAGGTCCCCGCTCAGTCCAGCCGGAGTCAGCGCTGGTCAGCAAGTGCGTCCCCTGTCTTCTACACCGTGGACCGGTTCTGGCTGCTTTGAAACCATGTGGTGCTTATGGCTCACCCTGGCAGGTACCTCTGGGAACCGCTGGAAAGGGAGTTGGCTGGAAAGCAAGTTTACATGAAAAAGTACTGTTTTGCATATTTGTGTCTGGTGATCTGAGGAACTCTTGAAAATCATTATGTAAAACAATAACCTTAGTTCTGTTCCTACCACCTTGTTTGAAGGCCTATATTGTCATTGTTTTGTGCTCTTTGCTGTTGCTATTTATTTGTCTTTTTGTTTCTTGTTTTTCTAGTAATTTGTTTTGTTTTGTGTTGTTTTTCCCTCTAATACTGAAAGGATAGATGTACATGTAGAGGCTTATACATGCCTAGAACTTCTAAACAGTTTATGAGAATTGATTATATGATGTGTGATGAAATGAACAGCTATTTTGAAGAAAAAGAGATGCTATAGTATCCATTGCTGATTCTGTATCGTCATGCTGTGAAATCCAGTAGTGCTATTATTCTTTGTTCAGAGTGGTTTTAGTCCATTTTGTATTATTTAATTCCAACATACATGAAGGTATGGACAGCTATTTTGAAGAGAATAGGAGACACTCTGGCAGCCATTGTTGATTTTCCTATTGTCTGGCTTCGAAGGCCTGTAATATCTTCGTTACTGTGTTCTGATCAGTTTAATACTCTTTTGTTTTGTATGAATTCATTGTGTATGAAGATATAGACAACTATTTGGAAGAAAACAAGAGACATTATGGTAGCCACTGTAGATCTCGGGTTATCTTGCTTTGAAATCTGTGTCACTTACCTTGTTTTCTTCTGATCTGCTCTGTTCTGTTTTGTTATGTTTAGTTTTATCCTCTTTAAAATAAAGAAAAATAAAAAAAGGTAAAGAACTATAGAGGCCTCTTACCACGGCGCAGTGCTGCTGCGGCTCAGCTTCTGAATGCCGAGTCTGCTCACTCACCTCAGCCGCGGTGTGGACGGGAGCGAGGTCTGCAGAGACTCCCTCTTCAGGACCTACCATGCCTTGGCATACTGGAGTCCGTGGAAGTACCTGGCCGCAGCTCTGGGGGACTGCTCATGCACCTTCCCCTGGCTGAAGGATTCTGTGGGTCTGGGCCATCTCCACACTCTGCAGGCCTTACAAGCCTCAGAAAAGCTGGGGCAGCCTCATGGAGGTTGCTCTAGGTTCATAATGGCTGTGTATGGTTTTCCTGCCCAAAGTCCTGCATCTGTTTGCCTATTTAACATTCAGCCACTCTCAAGTCAATCTATGCACTTTTTCCCTTCCAGCATTAGTTTACTCTGCCTTGAACCTGTGTCCTTCACTCCTGCCTGCCCGGCCACTCCTTGTTAACCTATTAGTGAATCTTCACAGATTTATACAATCACATGCTGAGCAGGCAGTTATCATGGGTCTCCCCCGTGTCCTGTGCTTGTCTCCAAGGGTATCTTCAGGTGTTTGGAACACTTATACCCACATTTTTTTTTTTTTTTTTTTTTTTTTTTTTAGTACTAGGGATTGAACTCACAACCTTGCGTTTATAAAGCAAGAGCTTGAACCGCTGAGCTAAATCCCCGGCCCTCACACCCACATTTTGTTCCTGTCATTTCAGCTGCCTAGGCTGTTAGTTCTGTAAGCAAGAACTTTGCTGTTCTTCTCAGCCCAGAGAGGTAGAGGAGCTCTGAAAATAGAAGAGCAAAGGACAGTGACACCTCAGTTTACAAATGCCTCTGTTTGCAAACAGGTCAGTTATCAAAAATGTTTGATGAAATTTAGCTACTGCTCACAAATGCCACAACGGGTGACAAACACAACTGTGGCTGTCATCCCTGAAACTGTAAAATAAATTTAAGTTTGCCAATCAAGGTACCCCTGTCTTCTTCTTCAGGCCTCTCCTCGCTTAGTGTCAGGAAGTTAGCTTTCTGTTGTGTTTGTCTAGGGCTCATGCAGATGAGTAAGTCCAGGTGTCTTTGGAGCGGCAGCCTTCAGGTTCTTCTGAAACCATGAAACTGCTTTCAGAGGAGCATTTGCCAGGTCAGGGCAGGCTTTGAACACCTCTCTGCACCTCAACACTGCAAGAGGCTGGCTCTGGGTTTCCAACACTTGCACAATGAGGAAGAGGAAGAGAAAGAGGGAGGAAGAGGAGGCTGAATGACTTGGAAGATAAGGGGGAATTTGGAAGGAGCCTTTGACTACAGCTCTGCCTGCCATGGGCCATGAATGCAAACGCCAGAATTTGTGTGCAGAGAAGTTGTGAAGTGAGTGAGACAGCTCTCACACAGTGGCGACATTAGGTCAAATGGAGGGAAAAAAATCTTTTCACATTGTCTTGGGATGTGCAGGGTATAGAATGAGGTGAACTGGGTACTTAGCAACAAAATGGGTAGGCATTTAGCCTGTGGCAAACTTGGAAGATCCCAGAGACAGGTGGAGAGGCAAGGTCAGTGAGGGTGCTCTGTGCTACCAAGTGTGTAGTTGCCTCTAGGGCAGCTCAGTTGGTGGAGAAAGCACACACACACACGTACACACTCATGCACACCTACAACACCTGTATCTCTATTAAACAAGCACAAATTCACTCAGATGTCTCCACTTGCAACCCAGTGGCTCATGGACCAAGCCAGCCTTCACCCCTTACCCTGCCACTCAGCTGAGCCCTACCCTTTACCTTATTTTTCAGTCTCAGGGTTCAGCAGCTCCTCATCCTTGGGAACGCAGTGCCAGGCTCCCCGCAGGTGCCTACAATAACATGGGCAGGGGCTTTCCCTTTTTTACTAGGTCCTTGATCCTTACCTCTCCTCTGTGTTATGGCTCGTACAGTGCCTGCAAGTTGACAGCTAAGGAGGATGTGGACTCAGCACATGTGTGTCATCTCCTCTAGACTGTTTTCCAACATATAAGGGCAAGTGCTCTGTAGGGTAAATCTAATACCGTAACACTTTCACGTCTGGAACTGAAGTCAGTTCCCTTTTAGTTTGAAAAGTGTATTTCAAGTTGTGAGTTCATCTTTTGATAGTGTTTAATTTTACTATTGTAACTTGTGTTTTTGTGACAAAATGAATTTCTCTTGTGAATTATTTTGGACATTTGTTGATAGTTGAACACCTGAGTAGGAATGATTATGGCTCTCTTTGTACCTAACTTGTGGGGCAGATAGTCTTTGGCTCTTGATCCTACTTGTTTGATTAGCTTGGTAAATCTTGCTTAAGCTACAAGACTTGTGCTATTTTGGGATCTGAAGAACTGAAGTGCTGTGATGTGCTGTTGTACAGTCATATACTAGGTTAACTATGACTTAAGGAGGGTTCAAAACAGGAGCAAACAATCAGCAATTCGTCTCAGTGAATTTGTGATGGGGAAAATAACTCCAGACTTGTTAGAGGTCAGATGTGCTGAGTTTATGGTCTCACAAGGAGGGATGAAATTGAGAACCAAAGAAGGAAGTAAGGAGACTGTAACTGGACAGAAGGAGGAGATTGGCTCTTGGATTTCCAAAGTGGTCCTGAGTGGGTTTCCACTGAGGCTCTTTGTCAGGGTCAATTTATACAACAAAGTCACAACACAGGTACAGCGTGGGTGAAGTTACAATTGACCTATAGGATTACAAGTACAGTCATTCAGCCAATATCGCTCTACAGGGAAATGAGTCACATAGCAAGAGTGCACAGCAAGAACAAAGGCGTTCCAGGGAAGGGATGGAGAAGGCAGCTGATGCTTTTCTGGGTTCAGTGGAACCAGGTGGTGCTGGTTACAGTGGAGGCCCAAGCTGCTGTTGTCCCCAGGGAGGCACACAGGCCTGGCTGCTCAGCTTCATCTTTGGATCTGGCTCTCTTCAGATCCACCGCCAGCCACAATCTTGATGTACCTCAGCTTCTGTGCTGACTTCCTTGAGGAAGTCTCTCTCTAACTGCATCTTATTTTCTAAATTTGCTGCTTCTAATAAATCACCATGGAAGTGTGGCGACGATGTATGGCCCTCTATGTCCCTACTGAGAGCTAGATATTTTCCTTATCAGCACATATCCAAAGATGTAGGGAGGAGAATACAACTGTACAATCCAAACTTCTTTGTGTGGAGATGCTGGAGACTAAGCTCTTGGGTGTTGGGAATCTTCAGTTCTCTCTCGAGTTCCATCTTCTGAGTTGATGGGTGTGACTTCTAATGGCACTGGGTCTCTAAACAGAACAGTGTAGGACATATGCCTTTGAGAAGGAAATATCAATCCAAGAAGAGTCTGTTATAGGAGGAGGAAAAGGATAAGAAGACTTCACAATAGTAGAAATCAAATGAACTGCATTAACACATATTCTGAGAAGTATCGAAAGTGAGTTTCACTATAATAAGAGATTTTGTGGAGATGGAGAGAACTAGGAGAGAAAAGAAGAGTAGGAGAGGGAAGGAGAAAGGGAGAGGGAGAGAGAAACACTGGAAAACATATGCGAAATTGTAGAATGTTTGCATTCCTATTCCAAAAAATGAGAGAATATAAAAATAGCCCAACAAACTAGAGATTGGTCTTTAAGTGTTATACTTTCAGTTTCTTTAGCAATAGAATTTCCTCTGCTGTTTCTTCAGGTAATTAACATGAGAAAAAACAAATTTAAGCAAAGAAAACACTAATTAGAAGTAGCATATATGTGGTCTATGTAACCCATCATAAGGGGAATTCCAGGAAGAATTTTGAGTATATTTGTGTCTCAAAAACTGTAAGAAGGTAAGGCATTTCTAAAATTTTTTTCTTTTGACAAACTAAATCAATATGCTCTGAAGTAGTACTTCCAGAGCATTAATGTATTTATGAATCACTTGGGTTTTTTTTCCCCTGAACGTGAGTTGTGATTTAGAAAATCTTGTTTGAGTTTAGAAATTCAGTGTTTGTAACAAACTCCATGGCAATGTTAATGTTGCTCATGCAGAGCTACAGTCTGAATAACTGGGCTGAGTATTCACTCTCTCTAGCAGTTTTGGAAGCTGGGATTCTGATGGTTTTCACCAACAGCTTAGTAAGTGGTAATAGTTGTGTCATGGTTTGTTGTGGTTTGGATCTAACATGTCCCTGAAGGCCCATATGGTAAAAGCTTGGTGACCAGCCTGTGGTGCTATTAGGAAAAGATGGAACCTTTGGAAGATGGGGCCCAGTGGAAGGAAGTGAGGTCAGTGGGGGCATGACCTCAAAGCGTATACTGGCAGTCCAGTCTCTTCTCTTTCCCAGCTGCCACACGTTTCTGCTGTGATGTACTATGGTATCCCAAACCCCTAAAACAGGGCCAAATGACCATGAACTGGAGCTTCTGAAATCATGGACCACAACATTTGTTTCCTCTTTATAAGTTCATTCTCTTGTTTTGTTATAGCAATGGAAAGTTGACTAGTACACTGAATCATACTATTTTGTCTTATTTGCTTAAGCATGTCTATTGAGCCTGAAAAAGATGATGCTGTGTCTTCTCTCCTGGTCCTCTTTGACTCTGCTATCAGTCCAGTGGTTGGGCTCACACAGAACCTAGAGAAGGACATGGAGTCAACAGATTGCATTATTTTTCATTACCTGTTCAGCTCTTTACTGAAATGTTATCTTAATTACTTTCCTCATTGCTGAGACAATATACCCAAACCCACAAGTTAAGGGATGAAAGATTTATTTAGCTCACAGTTTGTAGAGGGTTCAGTGCATAGGTGGCTGGCTCCAAAACAGAGAGGCACATGGCAGAGGACAACAGTTAGTCCATGGTGATGGAAGGTAGCAAAAGCAACAAGCAAGCAAAAAGAGGAAGATAAGCCCTTTCTGCCCCTTATATTGAACCCGGTCTACTGGGATGAGGGTGACGCCACTCCAATCTGTGGACTGATCCAGCAATCACTCTCTCTTAATCCGAGTCCCCTTAATCCCATCATTGCACTATGAATCAATCACGCACTCTAGATTCAGACACCTCCGAAAAAGTCCTATGACTGTATGAGGGTTTAGGGTCCATATAGACACAAGCCAAAACAGATTGTGAGACAGTTGTATGTCCTGTGTGAGAGAGACAGAAGGTTTTTATTACTATTGTTTTAATAATGCAAATATCTGCTCTTTTTGGGTAGCAAATGCTTCTTGTATTTTTTTGAGAAACATTCTAAGCATCTCACTCTTGCAAGCGTCTTTGTGGTTTTCTTTTTCAAAAGAAAGATGGTTATGTGAGTAAGAGCAGGGCTCATAACACACACAGCAGCAAAAAAGCTCAGTACACCTTCTATGTTGGGAGTGATTTTCCTTCAGAGAGCTGGAAGAATTGGCTGACCTTAGATTTCTGCTGTAACTCCAGATGAGAGTTGAAAATACTTGCCCAGACTAATGACTTAACACACACTTGTGTGTCCCTTAGGGAATTTGAAATCATGTATCATTCTTCTTTACACCTGTGAGTCCTACCTTCTTATCATTGTGTAGGCAACAGTTTGCTCTGCTTGGCACCACATCCCACACTAACATTCTCACCTGTTTAAGAAAGCTTGAGGTACTCTGCCCTGGCTTCTAAAGCTTCACAGTCAAGAGGCAGAATAAAGAAACAGAAACGCAACAAAGCACAACAGAACAGCTGGGGAAAGGTAACACTGAATCCTCACTGTGAATCGGATTCTTCCTGAAGTGTGAAAACCCCAGGTAAAGCCAGGCGTGGTGGCACATGCCTGTGGTTGCAGCACTCAGAAGGCTGAGGAAAAGGATCACTGAGTTCCAAGCCAGTCTGGGCTACACAGTGAGTTCAAGGCTAGCCTAAAGTACATAGCAAGACCCTACCTCAAAACAACAACAACAACAACAACAGCAACAACAACAGCAACAACATCAGCAACAGCAACAAAACACCCCAGGTAATTTTATGATGGTGGATGTCATGTAAAGGGTAGAGATGAGCTTGAGTATATAAGGAAAATGGCAAGTGGAGGAACAGAAAAGGCAGGGCTCAATGCAGGAATGCTATGGTGAGCAAAGATACATTTATGAGGATATTATGGGCTGGCTTCCCAGAGTATGCATCCGGAAGCTTGAAGGAGGGGTAGGCGTCTCTGACAAACAGTCCTCCATGTTACTCAGTCATGGCTTGTAAGTAAACCCAAAGAAACAACTGAGCCGGATTTGAAAGAAGGCATCTGGTTTACCTCCCAGGGCTCACATTTGGCTAACATAGACTGGAAGAAGGAAGTTCTGGGAGAGGAAATGACTCTGATTTACTGAGTGGGATATGACAGCCCTGGATCCCCCAAGTCTCGTACCTGTGTCGAGTCTCCTGCTAGTCCTCCCTAAAACATCAGAATGAATGGCAGCAACACGCAGTCACAACCTGCAGAGTTGATTTGTGTGTCATATAATCTTATCTTTGTATTTTTATTGAGGTTTTTCTGCCCCTTGATAATTTCTTCTTTGTCTTCTAGATGTTTCGTCTTCCAATCAGATCTCAGAGAGTCTTAGCTTGAACGCAGGTTATTATAAACAGGAGAGGGAAAAATTCAATTCCTTGGCTGTTGAGGTTCAACAACTTGTTTTAATTTCTAAGTACATAGACTTTTGAGCAATAAATTTTGAGCATTGGAGGTCAGCTGGGAGAATGTTTTTCAATAAAAGCCAATTATTCTTTTTATCTCCCACTCCATGAGACAAAAATTCCCAGGGAGGCATGAAGGAGAAGTGCAGCAGACATTCACAAGGTCAGTGCTCTGGGGGCCTCCAGAGGGGCTGAATTTTTATGAGGGAAGGGAAATTTGAGTTCAAAGAGGGCATGAGCTGTCTTCTCTGTCTATACTTTCTTTTTAAAATTTTTTTCTTTGAATTTTATGAAAAAATAAAACAAAATTTCATAACCAAATAAGAGAATAACAGTAGTTATTATACCATATTTTGTTATCTTCAAAGTAGTTTACTCAGCACAGGGCATAAACCAAAAGAATTCTCACAAAAAACAAAGAAACAGATAATCACAGAAGTTTTCTTTTCAGCAAATTAAGATACTACTAGTCTCAATGAAACAAATTAGCATACATTGAAATATTTTTAAAACAATGGAATATGTAATTTGGGGAAGTATGTGAACTTGTCTCTACTTCCTATTTATCTCTCTTCTATTTTGTTCTTTGTATAAATATATTTATAGTGTTTCTTATCTTTGTTTGGTTCCATTTAATATGATGTTGGCAGTGGTTTGGTCCTAAATGAATTTTATCATGTTGAGATAAAGACCTTTATACCTATATTCTTAAGATTTTTAAAATTTCAATCATAAATCTGCCTAGAGTTTCTAGCACTGGGATTGTTGGTTGTGAGTACTGCAGGAATGTGCCCAGAGTGGGGCCAGCATACAGTATAAGAGTGAGAAAAGGTGTGTTTTCCCTCTTTCGCTCTGTCATGCTTACGGTTTGTAGTGGCCATGAACAGCTGCCCCACCATGCCATCCTGCCTTGAGCCAACTGAGTATGGACTGAAACCCCCAAGAACTGTAAGAAATAAGCCTTCCCATGTTTCACTTTGGGCATCAGTTATTTTGTCTCAACAATGAGAGAAAAGTAACCAAGACACACTTTAAAAAGTTTTCCACCAATGTTGCATTGTGGCAAATGTATGCAACATCAAATTTAAGTTGTGCAGCCATCACCATCATCTATCTCCATAATCGTTCATCTTGGAACATTGAAACTCTGGAGCCATTGAGTAACTTTCAGCTCTCCCCTCCCCCAGTCCCAGGCAATCATTATTCAGTCTCCTTTTTGATTCCTGGCTATGTCAGTACCTGATTAAGTAAAATCGCACAAAACTTGTCTTTTTGTGATGGCATCATTGATCTTAGCGCAATGTCTTAGTGCAATTCATCTGTTGCAGTTTGTGACAGAATTTATTTCCTTTGGAAGGCAGCACAATATTTCATGGTTCAGACACACAGCATTTTGTTTGTCTATCATCTGTCAGTGAACACTTGGGTCACTTTCCTGTTGTAATTATTGTGCATGAGACTCTTGGGAAAAATGGTGCAATGTCAATTGATTATTGGTTAAATCAGCTTAAATTAGTGCATTAAAGTTAAATTGGAATCTAAATTGGAGGGCACTAGTGAAAATACAGTTGAGAAACATTGCCATATAGCATCAGGTGCTCCTGAGAGGTCTTTTTAAGTATTTCTCCACAATAGATTTAAAAAAAAATGCAGCCACACCTTGTCTTCTTTGTAAGATGTAGATAATTTTTCTACATCTTTGTAAGATGTAGATAATTTGTAAGATGTAGATAAAGGGAAGCATATAGAGTACAACTGGCTGCATGGAACATCTAGATGGAGACAGCCAAAGGCATTTAACTTTGGAGAGTCCTGGAAAAGGTAAAAGAAAAATATTTGCTGGGAGATTCACGGAACTCAGGGTTTAGCTGAGTGACAAGGACTCAGGGGAATCAAAAGTTGGACATTCAGGGTCAGCAATCACACTCATTACAACAGATGCCAGAGAAGACAAGGACATTACACACCAGTCACACATGTTGCCCTGTGATCCGTGCATCCTCGTGGATGCACCTGCATCCGTGGAGATAGGAATGGAGTGGCTCCAAACTGAAGCCTACTATGTTTCCACCAGCCAGCATGATGGGGACTGTCTTAAAGCATATTCTGTTGCTACAACCAAATTCCTAAAGCAGGTGATTTATAAAGAGAGGAGGGTCAAGAGCATATCATTCATTAGCATCTGTTTGGTGTCTGCTTTCAACATTCACTCATGGCACAATGCAGAAGGTAAGTTGGTACATGTGTGCCTGGGGGGAGACAGAGAGGTTAACCCACCCTCACAGTTCATTCTCATGGGACTAATCAGGCTCCAAAGATCTAACTCACTCCCCTGAGCCCTGACCCAAGCTCTCTGGAAACACCTGCTCTGTTCCTGGGCATGGAGCCCCATGGTCTACTTACCTCGCTTCAGGGCCAGCTCCTTAGAGTTCCACCACCCCAGCACTGTTACTTTGGAGATCAAGCTTCCAGCAATGCACTTGTGGTGGGGAGAGGGGAGATGACAAACCTGATCTAAATCAGTAGAAATTTATGTTAAAAATTAAGCCCAGAGAACAGAAATACAGCACATTGTATTTCTTTTACTCCCACATTTGTGGCATGAAATTTTACCTACTTATTTGTGTGTGAGGTAAAGGAGAAGAAGAGAACTCGATAATGTGGAGGGACAGAGTGCTGGACCCCATAAGCTTCCTGAGAATGGGGAGCAGCTGCTGTGGAAAAGCACTCTTGGCCAGATGAGCCTTCCTTATGTGGGTTAGGACACAGTGCACAGGGCGGGTCCTGTCTTGCATCAGAAGCCAAAACTCACTTGAATTGGCAGCCATGGAGGTCTTTCTCCAGAATGTTCTACAGCTGACTTTTCCCCTTTGTCCATCTTGCTGCCAAGTGGTAAAATCCTTTCTGAATCTAAGGCTCACAGCTCAGAGAAAAAGCCATGAGCACCATGACAGAAAGCTCCCATGAATAATTCTGGTGAGAGTTCACTGGCAAACAAGGCATTGAGTGCTGTGGGCTGAGTTCATTTGCTCTGAATAAATCAGCATGATGGCCCCGGGCTGGTATTGGCTGTGGCTGCAACTACATTAGCATTGAGCCCAGAGGACATCCTTGTCCTACCAAAGTACAATGCTGAGAGGTGAAAACCTAGAAGATGCACTTGTGTCAGAGGTTTATTCAACTCAGTAATGGGTAAGCCTGTGTGATGGAAAAGCTTACTCAAGGAGGATGTGAGGAACTCTGTATTTTGTAAGCATTCAAAAATACATATTAGAATAAATGACTAGGCTATGTGCAAAACTCATTAATGCCTACAGAGCAAATATAGCCAAAGCCTTTGGAGTTCTTTCATGTATCAGAAATTGTTTGTGTTTTTCCTGGTCAGAAATGTATATTCTATGAAATCATGCAGGATCTAATTATATACCAGATAGGCGACACAAGTTCCTCCTCCTAGATACTTTGCTGGTCTCTGGGCAGGCTGTCACAGTTTGGATGTTGATGTCCTCCCAAGGGGCAAGTGTTCACGCTTTGTCCTCTGGCCTAAGGTGCTACTGGGGGGTGGTGGCACCTTTAGGAGGTGGAGCCAGTGGAAAGAAGCCAGATGACCAGAGGACAGGCTCTTGATGGGATAGTGGACTCTGGCCCTTCCTGTCTTTGTTGTTTGCTTCCTGCCTGCTGTGAGGTGAGTATCCTGTTATGTTTTGTACTCCCACCATGATTTACTCTGCCACTGCCACTTCATACCACAGGGCCAAGGGACGATGAACTGACACTTTTGAAACTGTGATCCAAAATGAACTTTTCTACCTTGTTATTTATTTTAGGTATTTTGTCACATTAATGAAAAAATGACACAGAGGACCTGAATTCTTTTATCTTAATTTTAGCAAAATGTACATTTGCTTTTTGAAAAACTGGTGACAGTGTCCAGAGCTTGTCTAAGAGCTATGAACCCTGTGACACCAGTGCTTTGGGGGTTATGATTGGATAAATATGTATCATAATTAGGGAAACATAGCACACTGCTGAGGACCTTTGGCTGGAGGTGGGGAGAGCCCAGCTGGGAAGTGCAGAAAGTAACAGCTTTATATGTCATTGATCTTCATGTGATACTTTGGATTTAAATCAGGATTTTGGTTGAGTGCAGGTGTAAAAAGAAAACAGAGCAAAGAAAGCTGATTATTTGAGTTCTATTTTAACTAAATGGATCACTTGAACAAGTCATATGAGACTTGGTGGTAGGTGGTAGCTTGTGTCCAAAGGCAGCCTAACCCTCATTATTATGTGAGCTGCACCTCCATTTGACCAATGGAATGAGAGATAAATGATGCTGCCTAAGAAGGCCTGAACAAACGCTCTTGGGAAACCAGTGAGCACGGGAGGCATTGACTATGCTGCCGGAGAGCAGCGAGCAAGCCACACGAACAGGTCCTGAACAGTGAGGGACACCAGGGAAAGGAGGCCCTGAGGAGGAGCACTGGGATTCTGGACAGCAGAGTGAAGATGGCAACTCGGATGCGTCAGTGGCAGAGCGCGCCAAGCCCGTCTGTCATAGGATGCCAGCCACACCAAAGCCCCCAGTCAGTGCGACAGAAGCGCTCCGCAGAGCTGAAAGGGTGTGAAGTTGCTGGATCATTGAGTTCTGTGTTCCACAGTCTTCAGCGGTGACCTATCACCGAGGTGCTGCTCCCAGAAATAACTTCCAAGATTCTCTCCCAGCTTGACAGTTCCGTGACTCGGTCTGATGGGGAGGGTTGTTTGGTGCCTAAGGCCCACAAGCAGACACTACTGTGGAAGAAGAAAACAAAATTTTTAGAAAACCGAATGTTTTCCTTTGCTCAAAAGGAAAATTTCAGCTTGGGTTTGGAGTGACCCAGGCCGGCCAGTCTCCACGTCTTACCTCCTCAGCTTTCTTGGCTTTCCTCTTCCGTCCCACCAGGTCTTGGCGGAGACCGTCCTGCAGAGCACCCCTCACCACAGCCCTTTCTAAGCGGCCCCTCTGCTGTGGCCCCTGCTCCAGGTTGCCTTCGCCCGCAGCTCTCTCTCCCTGCACGATACACCGCCGCTTCGCCTTGCAGACCTCGGCTTCCAAGGGCAGGCCTTCCTCTTTCTCAACAAGCTGTGTCTCTGGCCCTGAGATCATTGTTTAGAATCTATTCATCACTCAAAGCTTATTTGTTTAGTGCATGACTCCCTTTTACACTGTAAAAAAAAAAGATTGGAAATATTAAGAATCCTGGATCCTGAGAAGAACGCCTGGTGATGCCCCAAGGGGAAGAGGCGTGGGCTTGCATTCGAATGCACTGAGGCAGTGAAAAGTATTTTTAATTTCTTCCCAAAACCAATACAATAATTCAATGCAGGCAAATTTAGATGGATCCTGTCTCATATGGGGGACGCTGGAGCTAAAGGCTTCACAAACGAACCAAGAGAAGCCATTTAAAAAGCTAAAGATGTCTCTGCCAGGCGAAGATGAGCTATGTGCGAGACCTCCTCTCACGGAGGTAAGCCCGATGAGGAAGGGGGAAATTGTAGGGGAAAATTAAGCTTAATTGCAATGATGAAAAGTTATGGAATCTTCTTTTAAAAGAAGCCAGGGATGTGTCACTTCTTGAATTAGCGTGAGGTTGGACAATCACAGGGGGGATGCCCTGGGGAAGTTTGGAGTGAGACTCTATGGAGAAAAGCGAGACCTCAGAGGGCCAGGGGCTCTTTTCCATCTTCGTGTGGAAGGTTTTATTGCTGCAGATCTGGGTGCTCAGTGCAAACCTGAAAAGAAAGAATTACTTCAGGATGAGATTTACTGTAGCAACAAAATATTTTTCTTCTGAGGAAACCTGATTGAAAAACATGGTTTACAAGATTTTAAAGAGAAACATACTTTATTTAAGAAATACAATATTCTCGTGACTGTTTTAAAATATTTGAGCCTACTCTAAAATAAACTATACACTGTATAAATCTCATTTGCAGAGTAATTTTTAAATAAAGAACTAACATTTGAAATTGTGTAACTCAATGTAAAAAGAAAACTAAACTTTTTCCTTTGAATTATTTAGGATGAATTTCAGTATTTCTGATGTTGTAAATATTGAAAGTTTTCAAAATACTCAATATGATATCAATAAAGAAATGTCAGTATCAAATGCAGCCCTCATTGTGGTGGTTGCTTGTTCTTATAAAATCCTAAAACATCTAACCAAGAGCTGTTTCCTTCTGTGCATTGTTTGTTCTGTGTTGATGACTCAGTTTATGGTTTATGAGCCATCTGTAGACCCCACAGTTGCGTTGTCTCCTTCTTTAAAGTGTTTTCTGGAGCCCAGGAGTGGCTTGCACCAGGTCCTGAAATAGGTACCGTTGTTGGTCTAGGGGACGGGAGGGGAGGATGGGCCTGCACAAATACACTAACTGCGCAGAATAACTCACCAAACAATGCAAGCGTGAGCTTGATTCTGAATTTCGTCTTCTGCTCCACTCACAACCCCTTTAACCTGAAAGTGGTTTCAGAAAAGCCATCTGATCTCCTTTTTGACAGCCAACTGCGGTGGTGAAAATGCCAGATATGGAAGATACGGAGGAATGGCCCAGGAGACCCAGAATCTGGACAGGGATGTGAGAAATGTTGGTAACACTTAAGAAAATGTAGTAGTGGCAGAAAGTCCTGAGTAATCTTTATATATCATGGCCTTAAATGGTTCCCTATGTCTGCTTAACTCCAAAATGTTTTGTGTAAAGAAACATAGAGGGGTTTCAAACTGGTTTCAAATTTTCTTCTCTGTGGTTAGATAACACAGATATACAGAAATCTTTGTGCATGTGGAAACTAATATATGACCATTTCTTCATAGTTAATTTTATGAATATGATATATATACACAGTTTAAAAGCCATAACAGTAAAAAACTTCTGTCTTACTTGATTACTGCTATGCCATTGTTCCTCCTATGGGAACCACTTTTTTTTTCTCTTTCTTCTGCCATTTATACCCACATTTCCATAAAACATTCTAGTTCATAGAATAGTAATAAGGCTAATTCTCATTAATCTGGGACCATAGTGATTAGCTTTCTATTTGGTTGGTTCAGTCTACAGTTGCTTCAAATAGAAGCTGAGTAAATTGTTCTATCCATGGCAGGTAAGGTCTTAGGGGATCGGATTAATTGATTTTGAAATTGAAGCTCACAGGATATTTCTTATGTGAGGGTAACTTGGTTGTGGACTCGACTAGATTGAAAGAGGTCCAGGTAATTGGTCAGTTGAGCGTGCTGTGAGTTAAGACTGGCGCGTGGGTCAGCAAGCTGAGTGGGGAAGACCTGCACTGAATGAGGGCAGCTCCATTCAACAGGCTGAGGCTTGGCTGGAACACAAGGAGGGGAAGGAGGACAGCTCTGGACAACACACTCCTGACCTTCTTGAGTGGCTGGATTTTTGCTGCTGTTATTGCTCATGGCCATCACACCCCAGATTGGCTAGCCTTTGGTGTGGACTGACACTAGCAGTTCCCAGGAGGCTTCCAGGCTCTCCCCTTGGCCTACATATGCATCACAGGCCTCTTTCTGTTTTGTTCTAAGGCTTTGGCTTCTCTCCAGCCTGATGATGGCTGTTGTGAAACTATTCAGCATCAGATCATGTGGGACAATTGATAAGTACCCTCTTACAGTTATTTTATTCTGTTGGCTCTGTTCCTCTGAAGAACCCTTATTAATACATCACATAGTGCAGCGTTAGAAGGCAAGTTCATATCTGCTCCACTACCTGCATACAAATGCAAGTTTGTTACAGATGCAACATCATTTAAGGCTCACATATTTTGATATATGTGTTAGCATCATTGTCATCTTTATTTTATGGTGTTCTCTAAGGGATCAGTGGGCTTAAGTCTGAGATCATACAACCCATAATTGGCAAAACCAGAATTTAAACTCTGATCTCTTTGATTCCAAACACAAACCTTTTCTCAATTGTTCATGCTATCTGTACAAGAGTTTCATGCAAACAAAATTATCTTTGTTCTTGTTATAGCTCGAATGTGGCTTATCCTCCAAAATTCACGTGTTGGAGACCTGGGCATCAGTATAATAGGGTAAGAGGGAGTGAGACATTTAGGAGGTAATTAGATCAAGAGGTATCCATCCCTATGAAAGGGTTAATGTGGTTCCCCTGAGAGTGGGTATGTCACCATCACAGCACATTATTATAAAGTAGATTGGCTCTCTTATCCCTTCTTCCACATTCACTTGCTTCCCCTTTGAATTTTCTGCTACGCATGAAGCAGTGCATGACCTTACTAAAACTGAGGAGATACTGCTACTTTCCTACCCTCTAGAAGTATGAGCCAAAATGAGCATTTTTTCTTTATTATGAACCCAGTCTCACATATTTTGTTATAGCACCACACTATGGACTAAGACAGTCACCTTTGGGTTGTCTAGATATTTTGGCTGTAGCTACTTTCTTCAGGCACAGAAAGCCTTGGCCAAGAGAGCTTTGTAGGTCTAGAATAGAAATATAAGTGTCATCTCAATGACTCATTGCATGAAGAGGCATGAGGGGAACTGAGGGGGACACCTGGCATCTGGTGGTGGGACCGAGGACCTAGGATCCCAAGTTAAACTAAGGGTTAGCTGCTTAATAGGTAGAACTTCAGTACCTCTCCATTTGTTTTTGGTCAGATGGTGTTTTTGGAAAGATCCATGGAACTCAGGCATCTAGTTGGTGGGGAAACCTGGTGACTTTGGGGTGTTTCTCCAGTATAAGAAGAAAATGTTTTCTCATGTTGCCCTGTACCTTGAGTATCTTTGGAAGGCAGGTTGTCACAGCTCATGAGAAAGTGCTATGATCTAATACTGCATCACTGAATATAACTAGATGCCTGAGAATGTGATTATATTCTTTATTTTTTTGGTCCTAGGAATATAACTCAGGACCTTGTGTTTGTGGCAGGTGCTGCACTACTGAGCTAAATTCCCAGCCATGTAATTATAATCTTAAAAGAGCAGTTTCAACAACACAGCAGCATCTTGGTTAGCTAAGAAAGTGACCTCATGAGGCATCACTCTTCATGATGGCAGTTTTGAGGGCCGGTGGGTCTGGAAGTGTGTCGAGGGTGGCAGTGGTAAGGCACTAGAGCATCCTCAGTGTGGCGATGCAAAGCCTTGTCACTGGTGCAGCCAGGCAGTCTGGTGAGTTGGTCATGGCAGGACAGTGCTTGTGTTCTTTTTCCCGGTGTTTGACATTTGAATAAGAATTTGTGTGGGAGATCCAAGATGGCCGATTGAGATGTAGCATGATAGAGAGCCTCTCTGAGAAAAACAACTCAAATGCTAGAATCTGACACCATGGAGAAGACCAGACGAAAGGAGAGGAATTCTCGCAACCCAGGAAGAAACTGAGGAAAAAGAAAAAACAAAGTAAAAAAAAAAAAAAGAAGTGGATGGTGGGCTGGAACTGGGAACACTCCAATAGCTGTCCTGGGCATGTCTTAGAGTCGGGCAACTCACGATTGAGCTGAGGTTGTGGCTCTGCCGAGAGCGGGGGGGTGCTGAGCTTGAGACCCCTGGCGGGAGGAGGCACTGCAACAGGGAGTGGAGATGGCAAGAAGAGTTGCATGGACTTTGGTGAGTGCTGGGAACTGGATTCCCCAGAGTGAGGTGAATGGCTAGACAACATATTGGATTTGGGCAAGACAGGCTTGAGTTGACAACTGAGGTGGCGTCAGTTGGTGGCTCCTGGCCCAAAGTGGATTGGTGGGATCTGCTTGGGCTGGGCCATGCCCCTGGTCGGGACCCACTAGCAGGGACCAGGCTGCCCGAACCTGTGACATCAGGGCACAGTCTAACGTGCTGAAGTCACTCACTGGTTGAGAGGGGAGGTGCCAGCCCACACCGCTACCCCTGCGTGCACCTCACAGTTCAACAACAAACAGGAGAGGGCAGCACTGCCCTAGCCAGTAAGCTGCAGAGGGACTTAAAGTAATACATAAAGGTCCAGACATCTCCACCATTCACCTGTCTGAAAGAAACCAGAAACATGACAAGACAGAGAAACAACAAAAAGCCTTAAACTGCCAGCCCAGGGAAAATAAGCCGAGGAGAGGTAAATGCAGAGGAGATTGAGGGTAGCAAGCATGTAATATCAGACACGGCCTCATTGGAAATAAAGAAGTACTTCTGTGACCTCATTGACAAATTTAAATCTGAAATTCTAACTCAGGTGAAGCAAGATATAAGAAGATTAATAAAAGAAACACTGGGTACTCCTCAAGAAGACACAAATGGAAGAATGGAGGAACCCAGAGAGAGGAGAGAAGCTTTTGATGAAGAATATAAACAAAATCTAGAATACTTGAAACAGATCCAAAGAGAATATCGGGAAATTAAAAACTCCATTGAAAGCTGGTAAAACTTCTTAAAAGAAACTAAAGACAGACTTTTAAAACTTGAAGATAGGTTTGCAATGTATGATCATGAAAGGAAGGATCTCTTAAACATAACAGGGAACCAGGAAGTAATGATACAAAGGCTAGAAGATGATAAGAGGATTTATAACTTAAGAATAAAAAATGTGAACAAAGAAGCAGGGACAAATACAAATGAAATAAAAAGGCTACTCACAGAAATAATTAAGGAAAACTTCCCAAGTATAGGAAGTGATGTTCAGATATATGAGGCATACAGAACTCCAGCCAGCTACAACCAAAACAGATCTACACCCAGACATATAATAGTCAGGATCCCAGAAATCCATCACAAGAACAGAATATTAAAAGCAGTCAGAGAAAAGAAACAGATTACCTATAAAGGAAAACTCATCAAAATCACAGCGGACTTCTCGATGCAAACTATCAAATCAAGAAGAGCTTGGAGTGAAGTATTCCAGGCCCTGAAAGAAAATAACCTCCAACCCAGATTGATGTACCCAGCAAAACTGTCTCTCAAAATTAATGGAGAGACAAGATATTTCCACAACAAAGAGGAACTGGGGGATTTTGTGACCACCAATCCAACCCTGCAAAGAATACTGAAGGACATTCTAGAAAGAGAAGAAAATCATCAGGATTTCAGGAACAGTGGCAGAAAGGCTTCAATGAAAGGGGCAGACAGTGGAATAAGGGAGAAAAGTGAAACAGCAATGACAGAAAAATAGCATAGCAGAGATGAAGCAGAGAAGATTGGTTATGTCGCTGTTTTATCTTGACTGATTTTATTTGAATCTGGTATGCTTGAGGGTGTCAAGTCTGGGAGTAGGGGCAACTACTCTGGGGATGGCAGGATTCAATAGGATACCCATTCTGGTTTGATTATTAACTGTCTTTGAAGCCCTATAATGTCTCCAATGTTCAGTTTTTATTATTAGTGCTATGTACCACTAAGTTTAATTATACTATGCCTGACATTATAGACAATTTTATTGAAAATAACAGGAGACATCATGGTGAGAATTGTAGATCACCTAGTATTATGGTTTTATATGTCCTTCTCATTTCATGGTTCTCTAGGTATTTGTATTGTTGACTTGTTTTGGTTTGTTTTTCACTCTAATACAGAAAGGCTAGGTATGCATATAGAAACTTATACATGTGTAGAACTTCTAAACAGTTTACAAGAATTGATTATAATTATTTTTTAAAAAGAGAGAGGAAAGGAAAGTATTCTAAAGGATATAACTGCATGTATGTTTGAGTGTGTAAGATTGATGACCATATTACTAAATTTTTGTTGGATAGATGAACAGAGCTGATTGCAGTCTCACATTTAAATGTCTACTTTGTATGCTTTACTTTTTTAAATTGAACAACTACTTCTACAAGGAAAATATGTAATTGTCAGCTAGTGATTTCTTACTGTTTTTTTTTTTTGAAATTTTGTATTATTTCTATCCTCTTTCATTTTTTTTTCTAAATAAAAAAAAGAAAAAAAAATAATTTGTAACTGCTGGTAGAGGCGGGTGTGTTTCTATGTGTGAAGCTTGGTCTGATTGACTCAGTAGTTACCTCTGAGATAACAGAACAGAGCAGTCACCGTGCGGCTCATGTTGACGGGGAGACCTTGGAAAAAGTGTGCCGGGGAGCACGCTCCTGAAGAGACAGAAGGCAACCCCCATCTTGCTGGCTCCCTCAGGAGTCAGTGTCATGTGACAATGACCCTCTAGAGGAGAGGCTGGTCTTTCTGAGGGGAAAGTAAGATATTCACAGGGGCAGGGTAGAAGGCCCAGAACAGCACTGATGAACTCAGGGCCCCCTGCAGACTCTCTTTAAAGGGTTTAAATTCTTAGTTGATGTTTCCTTTGAACTATTCCTTAGGATCTGCAAAGATAAAGACCTTTCTCCCTTCTGCTCCATTCTTCAGGCAGCTTTGCGTGCGATGTGGTAAGGAATGGAGTGCCTGCTGCACTGCAGAGTGGTAGGGAGGTGTTGTCCGTGCTGGACACTGTTGGCTGTGAGGCCCATCTGCCCAGTGAGCAGCTCTGGAGAAGCGCTCTAGTCTCCCTCTTTTCCTGTGCTGTTACAATGCAAGGTGGTCATGCTACCCTATTTGACAAGCAGCTTCATTGTGCAACCTTGTCTATCTGGGCTATGAAAATCACAGCTCGTTTATTTTGGAAAAGGCACTAACTATATCATTTCCCCATTTTATTGACCTCTGCTTTTAGAATATGGAAGAAAGAGTAACACAGAAACATGCAGATATAAGGACATGCAAACACACGACAATATCACCTGTGCTCCAAAACAGCATGGTACAGTGCACACTCTTGATATCACTGGGAAACTAAGACACCAGCAGCAGTGCAGTTTTTGAAACTTCTCAAATTGTTCAACACCCTGAGATAGAAGAACTCAGCGGCAAAATCACTACGTCCCAACTTGAAAATATCCTCGTTAGTGAAATGAACAAGACTCACATGAGTAAATATCACATTGTCTCTCTAGTGTAAAAAATAATAAAAACTGACAGAATAATGAGACCCAAAAAGTATAATAGATTTTGTGAAAGCGAAAGGGAAGGAAAGTGTTCTAAAGAGTATAATGGTATGTATATTGTGTAAGACAGATGACCATATTACTGAACCATATTACTGTTGGAACATTGAACAGAAGGATTTGCATTGTCAATGTTTGAGTGTCTAGCCACTATTTATGCTCTGATTTTGTGACTTTGGCAACTATTTTTTAGGATGACAATGAGTAATGTATAAACTAGCGATTCTATGATGATAATTTTTTTTTTTTTTAGTTTGGCATTTTTCTACCCTTCTTTTCCATTTTGCCATTTTGTTTAATTCTCCTTTGTTTGAAAAAAAAAAAAGAGAACAATATACAATATAACAACCATTGCTAAATTTCATTCATTCTGTTTTGAAAACTTATATTGTTGTTGTTTTGAGTTTGCTATTGTTTATGCCTTTTGCTTTTAGCTCTTCTTTTCTGATTTTTCTCTTTTTAAAATAAAATTTTAAAAAATCACTGCCTCCTATTTCTGATCACATTAACACAACTGGAAACAAACTATTCCCAGGAATCTCAAAATACAACCAGGTGGGGTCAAATCACGAAGAGCCACAGGGTTATAAACTACTGGCTTCCAAGGGGGAGAAAGTCACAAGTGAGCGGGACTGTTGCATGTGCGTGTAAGTGGGTGTGGATATGGTGTGGTAGGTGTAAGAGCGGGAGAAACCTGCCTGGCCAACAGGCGTTACCTGGGAAGCAGGTCAAAGGACTCTGAGAGCAGCTGGGAAGCTTTCGCTTGGGCCTGGGCCACATGTAGCTGCTGGATGGGGGCTTGGGGAGAGAGAGAAGGAAAAGAGAGCCTGACACGACTGGGGAGGGGACAATAGGGCACCTCAGCCAGTTCTGCAGCATGGAGAGCAGACGAGGAGCTCTGCAACCTCAGACCAGCTCAGAGCCAAGTGTTTTCTCAGAGTTTGGGTAAGTGAAATTCACATCAAAACAAATGGCTGAACAAAACTCTACCTATGATTACTAAAGGATAGAATGGAGAGGAATTGCGTCCTCACAGTAATGAAAGCGCGCCAGAAAGACACTTTGCTTTGTGTCTTCATTTTAAAGGGGGGAAAGTGAGAAGTAGAGGAGTTTGGTAAATAGCCAGACTGTCACCCCATTAACGGTGACTGGGCTGGGACTTCCAGGCCATGGCCCTCTCGATAATCACATCCGTGTCAAGCCTGTTCCCCTTGTGTAGCTTACTGTGTATGACTCCTTTGTTATATCTGTGATGTGTTAAGTGTGAGGTTCAGACTGGAGTGTAGATTCTCTGCGGTTGTGTTATATGGCACCAGCTGATGGCAAAGGAAAATTCAAATGCAGCTCATTATTTCCCTGACCACTTTGTCCATTCAAAAACTTTAAAAAATACATTTAGAATCATTATAGGTATGTGGGGTGCAAGTACTCATAATCCCAGCACTCTGGGAGGCTGAGACAGGAGGACTGCAAGTTCAAGCCTAGCCTGGTGAGACCCTGCCTCTAAATAAACAAGTGAATGAATAAAACAAGAGGCTGAGGATGGAGCTCAATGTGAAGGCTATGGATCAAATCCCTAGTACCATATCACACCAACACAAAAAAGACTTCCCTTCAACAAACAACCATTTTAGAGTAAGGAATATTTTATGAAGGGAATCATAATCTTCTAATGAAAGCCTAACAGATATTTATCGTACTTGCATCTTGAACACCTTCGGAAGCTTGTTCTCCAGCCTGTGGCACCATCGGCAGAGGTGGAGCCTCGCAGGAGGTTTCGGGTCTTTGGCGTGTGAAGCCAGAGAGGACCGTGAGCACTGCGTCTCTTCTCACTTGCTCACCTTCTTGCCAGGTGAGCAGCCTCTTGCTCTCCCATGTGCTCCCTGCTGTGACAGACTCCACTCCCCTGCACAGTCCCAACTCCCCATGGGCAGAAACCTCTGAAGCCACGAGCCAAAATGAATCTTCTCACTCTTTAAGGTTCTACTATTTTGTTACAGAAACAGAAATGTGACCAACACAGTACATCCAGATAGTCCTTGGCTTGCATGGTTTTACTTAGATTTTTTTTAACTTCACAAGGGTACAAAAGCAGTACATATTTAATGGAAACTGTACTTTGAATTTAGACCTTTCTGCAGCTGTAATAGGCCCTATGCCACCCTCTTGTGAGGCTGTGTAGCAACATTGCATTGCAGTTCCCAGCCAACCATACCATCACCAGGAGAAAGAAAGAGCTCTTTGGCACTCTATTTTACTAAGCAGGGAGGGATGGTAGGCTGGGGGAATTGCATCCCCGGCTGACCACATTTTCAACTTACTGTGGGCTTGGCACGATGTACCTTCACTGGAAGTGGAGTGTCATTTATGTAGGAAAGCATATTGGTATTTGATCCACAGATATGACTGAGAATTTAATATGACTGAAGGAAACTAGGTCAAGAAAAACTGAGGATTACTTGTTCTCGGAATTTTGCATGAGTTTGAATTTGTGCATGCATGCATGTGTGTGTGTGTGTGTTTTGGGGGGAGCAGGTAGAGGAAGAAGGAAGGAGATTGCAAAGGGACAGAAGAGAGGGAAAATTAATAATCAGCTGTAAATTCCTACAAAGATCTGGAAGTAGGCACAGGTCTTCATCTGTGGATTGTTAATGTTGAAAGGAAGTGATTTCTCTTGGTCTCAGCTCTGCTGGGGGTCTTCAAATTGGTTCCTTACAAGACTGAGTGAGGCAGTAGCTCTGTCTGGCAGGTCCCTCCCTGATCTACCTCCCAGAGTTGTACTCACCAAGTGGAGGAGGGAAATAGATAGGCAGGGCTTCTTAGATCCAAGTCACACTTCACCTCCAAGAGTTCCCCAGCGCGGACAGCAGGATGACCAGAATGGAAAGCTCCAGAAAATTATTTTTTTTTTTAAGGATTCACATTTCTCTAATTTTCTTGTCTAGTTTTGACTACTTTCCCTCTTTTCATTCATCTTTGATGCTTTTATACCCTATTTGAGGGAACAATTAGCTCTGGACTCTACCTGTCCTTTCTTGACCATCATTTGTGCTTTCCCAGCAGTGCCTCCCCTCTGTTTAGTTACAAGAAGGCAAGAATTCCTCAGGATACAGCTGGAAGAATTTGGTGGGTTTAGAATGGGAAAGAAATACAGACTAATATTTAAAAATGTTACCTCATCACCCTGTCATGCAGATTGCAAAGATTGTTTCTTTTTCTATCACTTCTTTACAAGTTGGTGCCATACACAAGTCTGGAAGGCAATCTAAGAGAAAGTGATGATATCATTTAATAGAGTGAAAGTGCACATAGTGAAACAAAGGCAGTGAGAAAGCACACAGTGAAAAGGCACATCTGGGAGAACTTCCCGTATATGCGCAGTAGATTTGCTATGTGTGCAAGAAGGATGGGAATTTACAGGGTTGACAGAAATCACATCTTGGCCTCTGAGACTAAAAACCTGTTTGAACCACTCCAGGGTTTGTGCAGTCTAAGTTGGTATCCTCTGGCTGTTGGCCAACATAAGGTCTGAAATCCAGACCTCCCAGAGACTGAGTACAGAAAATTGTTAATGCTTTGGAAGTGTTTCAAATCTTTCAGGCCATTAGGGGACCATTTGGTGTTCTAAGAAAGATAATTCACTAAAACAAATTGAAATAGTATGAAATAGCTAATGCAACTTTTCAAGTCAGTTGTTTATTTCTCACTTCCTCTCAGGCCAAGGATGCCCCAGTTGGCATCGACCTCTTCTCACCCATTCTCACATAGGCTTTGGAGCATTATCTTATTTCAACACTTGGACAAATCTGCCTGAGTCAGAGCTGTTTGATACTAATATAAAATAAGATTGTGCTGTAAGGATATCACATAGAAACAGGCTGAGCTGGAGGGAGAGATGCCCCAAGACACATGAAAGGAGCTGGAAGTCAGGAAGCTGTGTCCAAGCAGGAAGCACAGTGGAGAGAAGGGAAGTTAGACGATCAGCTATAACTGAGGCACTGTAGCTCCTCTCTAGGGACATCTGAGAGATTTTGCTTCATGAATGCACAATCTTGCAAGCAACTCAGAGAAGCAATGGTCACCACCCGGCATTGGGGTTTTAGGAAGGCGGGAAATTAGGAAACTGCAGCCATGGCAGATAGTGGGGAGAGGTGGTGATTTGGCTTGGTTTGAGTTGGCTTGAGTTAGGAAAGAATTCTTGAACCTTGAAGATCCATTGTATATGGTAGAGTCCAAGGGAGACTGAAAGCACAGGTCAAGGTCTCCTATGTCTATTCTCAGAAACTATGGAGAGGGTGATCTAGAAGAGATATTTACCGCTGACACTTTGGAGAAGTTCCCAGAAATTTCTGAGGTTCTGAATGGAAAATTTCCAGATTTGTCACAATTTACATTTTGTTCCAAAATTTCTTTGTTGCTGCAGAGCTGACCAGAGCCCATTGGATGCTAAGCCAAGCAGCACTCCCAGCCTCCACATGCTGCTGCCAGTGGGACCTCCCACTGAGCTGAGTGCTAATCCCCCTTCCCCGGGAGCTGCTGAGCTGTTCACTTGGGTGCCAAATGGGGAAGCCCTCCTACTGTGGTCTGGAGATGATCTCTTCCCCACCAGTTCACATGCCACAATATTGATGCCCTATAAAATGGTGTTGAAAGATGAATGGTGATGAAAGATTTTAAAAGGTGGAGCCTGGAGTGGGGTGATTAGATTCTGAGTGAAAGGCCTGAATTGGGTCTAGTAGGAGGGGACTCCTTACTACAAGAGGAGGAGTTGATATAAAAGAATAAGTGTGATTCCTCATTGGTCTTTGTTACTTTCCAGAACCGTGAGTTAAATAAAGCCCTTTTTTTTGATAAAGTACCCAGTTTTAGGTATTTTGCTATTGCAACACAACACAGAAATGCAGAGGTTGTTTGTCTCTGTTTGTCTTTTATACTTTACCTCAGGAATAAAGTTTCTCATAAGTTTTTCTGAAGTAGTCAATGAACACTGTCCAGAGCCTGTGACTCTATCTTCCCTCCTTGATCTGTTAATGCAAGAGTGCTCAGGGACAGAGGCAATTGTGTTTTTCTCTCCTGTTCTCCTCTTAGATCTGTCCTCAGTAATGCTCTTCTTGTTTTCCCCTGGTCTATCTCAAGCAGCAAGACTGTGGTATTCCTAGCTCTCAGGAAGTTGTTGATGGGAAGATACATTTCCTTAGAATGATTCCCTTCTTGGTCTTTGTTCTCAAAAGTATAATTTATGAGAGAGAATATGGTGTTTTTTTTTTTGAGAGAAGGGAGAAATATTTCCCAGGTAAAGAGAGCAAAAAGATCCTTGAGTACTTGGGCAGTTCTTTCCCTTGGCAGTGCCTTCACAGAGAGGAAACTCAGAAAGGAGGTGTCCCTAAAGTTTCCAAATTCTCCACACTGGGACTCTTGCTGGGCACTGATGTCATGCCGGTGATTAATTTAGAAGTACATGTCCATCTGCATCCTTGATCTGAGAGGGCTTGAACCCTAGGAAGCAAGCAGCGTGATTGTGTCTCCCAATGATGGTTCAGTCTCCCCATCTTGCATGCTGTTTTACAGTGTGACATTGCCTATGCCACTGAAAGACGGCATCTACTTCTCCTCCCTTGAATCCTGGCTGACCATGTGGCTCTCTGAAAACCAACAGTCTTTGGTAGCTGTGATGCGACCTAAGATCCAGAATGAGGTCGGAAAAGGTGGTGCAGCTTCTGCTTGGTTTTCCTGGGACATTCAGCCATAGAAAGCCAGCTGGAGGAGATCTGTGTACCCCGAGACTACTGCAAGAGGAAGACACCTGTAGTTGTTCCAGGTCTCAGCCCAGCTGGGCTCCAGGCCAGCATATAGGCTCATGTGCTAGCCATGTGCCGAGGCATCTTGGATGTTACCCAGTAGAGTGTTTGGATGCTCGGAGCCCCAGCCTTCACCTCACTGCACCACATGAGAAACCGAAGCAAGAATGGCCTCAGCCTCAGCTCAGCCCCTCTCAAGAGTTGGGAACAAAACAGAATGATTGTTTTAATTCAGTAAACTTGGGGTGGGGTCCTTCAATATAGTACTCAAATCTTTAGCCAGAGAAATCAAGTAAGAGAAAGAAATAATGGTGATATATAAGAGAGGAAGGAGTCAAACTACACCTATTTACAGATAACATAATCCTTTACATAGAAGATCCCCAAAAATGTCCACCAAAAGGCTTGCAGAATAAATAAATTCAACAACTAGCGGCATGCAAAATCAATGCACAAAAATCAACAGCATTGCTGTATTCCAACAATGAACACTCCTAGAAGGAAATCAGGAAACCAATCCCATTCTCAATAGCTTCATAAAAAACATCAAATGCCTAGGAATTAACCTAGCCAGGGAAATGAAAGGCTCTTGTAATAAAGACTACAGTATTCTATCAAAGGTTAATGAGGACAACAAATTTAAAAAGACACCCATTGTTCCTGGGTAGGCAGAACCACTGTTGTTAAAATGGTCATTTTACTACAAGTGATAAATAGATTTAATGTGATATCAGTCAAAATACCAACATTATTCTTCACAGAACTAGAAAAAAACTCTAAAATTTACATGGAACCAGAAAAGGCCCAGAATATCCCAAGCGATCCTGAGCAAGAACACAAAGAAGGAGGCATGGCAATCTCAGACTTCAAATTATATTACGAAGCTGATACAATGATAAAGACAGCATGATACTGGCACAGAAACAGACGTGAGGATGCAGACACAACCCCAAGCACCTTCAGCCATCTGAGCTTTGACACAGGGGATGAAAACATATGGTGGGGGAAAAAGGATAATCTCTTTAAACAAATGATGCTGGGAAAGCTGTCCACGTACCAAAGGATGAAGACAGATCCATGTCTCTCACGCTGTACTGAAGTCAAATCAAAATGAACAAAAGACTAAGATATAAAAGTGGAAACACTGAATTTGTTGGAAGACAAAGTAGGTAAAACCCTTGAAAACATAGACATGAAAACTTTCTGAACAGAACCTCAGAATGGGAGAATTTTTGCCAGCCACTCCTTGGGCAGAAGACTAATATCCAGAATATATAAAGAAGTAAAAAAAAAAATTAGACATCCTCAAAATAAAAACTGGGAAATGAAAATGAATAGATACTTCTCAAAAGAAAAAGTACAAATAGCCAATAGGTACATGAAAAAAATGTACCAGCAACTTTGGCTAAGAAATATAAATCAAAATGACACTAAGACTCTTACTCTAGAATGAATGGTTATCATCAAGAACTTAAATAAACTAACTAACTAACTAACTAACTAACTAACTAACTAACTACAACAACAAAAACCCCAGAAAAACAATTGCTGGACAGGTTGTAGGGAAATGGAACTCTCCTACCTCGCTGGTGGGAATGTAGGGTCGCAGAGCTATGGTGGAAATCAGTACGGGGAGCCCTTAGAAAACTAAAAACAGAAATTTCATTTGACTCAGCTGTTTTCCTTCTGGATATCTTCCCCAAAGGCTAAAGACTTCATATTATAGCGACACAAGCACACCTATGTTTACAGCAGCACAATCCATAATAGCCGGGTCCTGGGTGTGGCCCCCGCGCCCACCAGCAGATGAGTGGGTAATGGCAGAGTGGTACTAGTCAATCCCACGGAAGAATGAATTTCAGTCATTGTAGGAAAATGGCTACACTCTGAGACCGTAATGTTAAGTGAAGTAGAGCAGAGATGAGAAACCCAAAGAATAAATAATTTAAAGAGAAAACTGAAGGAAAGCTGAAGGCAAACAGTGGACTTTGTGGAGATGGGAGGGACCTGGGAGAAGGGGAGGCAGGAGGGAAGGGGCAGGGGCAACGAGGGACAAGACGCAGTAAGTGTACCTGCCGATGCCCAGCGCTGGGTGCTTTACTGCACATCACAAAGCACACTTGCCTCACAGAAGTAGTAACGCAGGTGACCTCTCTGAATCTCCCCCTTCCCTCCCTGGAGGGACACACCAGTCAGTGGGATACCATTGTCACTCAGTGGGTGCCCCTTTAGAATTACAGAACTGAGACAGATGGATAGGCCCTCCCTTTTGCTGTAAGGACATGACTTTTCCTGCATATATGAGCTTGTGGCTTATGCTTTTTCTGCCTTTCTGTTCCAGGTCCTGAGAGGCTCAGGCAAGAACCCCATCTAAGGCAGCATACACTGCTGCAAACACGTTCACAGTGTATGCAGGAGACTCAGGCTGCCGCCCAGCCGGCTCCCACCACTGCGAGCCTGGCTGCTGAGCACGCGGGTCACCTTTCAGAAAACATGAGTTGAAAGCGTAAGTAAAGCTGAGAAAGAAGATAGAAAATATGAATAAGGGATTAAGGTTAAATTTAGGGTTTAGGAGTGGGGTCAGGAGTGTTAACAAATGCTATATGTTTAAGTTGAAATTTTCTGAGCACAAAAAGTTTTTTTGTTTCTGTGTTTTCAGCCTATAGAAATTCCAGTCTTCATTTGAATGGGAAAATGAATTCAGCCTCTAGAACTGATCAGTCAGCGGGTGATGCAGAAGTAACTTTGGATTTGTTTCTAGTTTTCCCTCTGTCAGGCTGATTGCTATAATAGGTCTTTTCAACTGAAAGATCACATTTCCCTTTAGAAATTGCTCTAGGTCTCTGTATTTATTATGAAGCTTAATTAAAATGTAAACCCAGGCCTCTAAAGTGTTCTGCTTTCTTTTTGTATGAATTTTACAATGAAATATTCAGTTTTGTCTCTCTGATTTTTCTGTTTGGCTAAGTCAGGGTTGGTCATAATGCTTAGCTCATGTTCCTTTTAAAGAGTGTTGATTCTAGGGTTGGAAGCAAAAGTGAGTATTTATAGCAGGGAATTTTCAGTCTAATAGTCCAGAGCCTCCCAGGTAGTTCTGTATAAACATATCACAGTCATGAGTTTTATCATTTTTCATCATGGAGTAGATCAAACTCCTACTACTCTATTTTTTTGTTGGAACAGATATTAAGTCAAGGCAGTTTTAAGAGAGACTGCCCTCTGTATAAGTAGCACTTGTTTCATGGAGTTTGTGCTATTGGTATTTTGGTATATTGCAGTAAGAAAGGGAGTCAAACATTTCTGTAAGCCTAGCACTTAGGGAGGCTGAGGCAGTTCAAGCCCAGACTGGGTAACTTAGCAACTTAGCAAGACCATGTCTCAGAATACAAAATAAGAAAAGCACTGGGGATGTAACTCAATGTGAAAGCCTCTGTTCAATCCCTAGTACTGGGATTGGGGTGGGAGAATGGGATAGCAATACTTTCTGTACAGGGCTGTGACATTTGTGAAAAAGGCTCACTTCTTGATGCTCTTTTGCCAACATATGAGATAAATTGTGTTTGTTCTTTGAGTTCCCTACATTTTCCTTCCCTATGGCCTTATTCTGGGTATTGACAGCTGACATCACACAATTCTGCCCTTAGTTAAATACAGTTCTGTGTTTTTAATCTGACTCTTTTGGCCTTGTTTTAGATCCCAGGATGGCTAGAACAGCTAGACTTCAATAAACACTTGCTGGGTTGTTCTACCCTCTGGTTTAAAAAGCTATGGTCTTGAAACCACAAAACATTCTTGAATGAAATGGAGTCCTGATTAGTTCTGACCCTCCTTTATTTCCATCAGGCTGGGTGAGTGTGTGCTGTGTCTCATAGTTCTTATACACTTATTAAGGAGAGAACATTTTCCAGTGAAATCATTGATATGCTTCATTAAATAAACAGAGCTTTTATTAGGAGTGTGTTTATTAAATGAGCATGCACCCTTGTTTTGAAGAAAGCTGGGGATACATGTGAGCTATTCTCCTCATTAGTAGCAGGCCTTTGGGTCCCTGAAGGCAGGGCCTGGAGTGCTCATGTGGCAACAGGCATGGAAGTCTGCTCTGGGGGAAGTGTTAGGAAGAATGTGTGAACCATGCAGCCAGCCCTGTCCTGGGCTGTGACAGGGCCAAGGAAGCCATGTGAGGTGAATTTAGTGCATTCTGAGAAAACCAGTTCCCGGCGATGGAACCTCCCCTTCCTGTCTGCTGCGGGCTCTGTCCTAGGAAGATTTTGGGTGCAAGGTAGCCAAGGTGCATACTGAAATCTGGGTCCTTGTTCTGCATCTCCATGTGGGCCCTCCTCCTGAGACCCTAAGAGATGGCGGCATACAGCAAGGTGGACACGGTCATGGCACTGGTGGTCACATCAACTTGGGGTAGGAGTTTTGTTCCCTGCTTCCTGCTTGTGTGACTTTGGATGCTTGTTTAATCTCTCATAACTCAGTTTCCTCACTTATCAGTTGTGGCCCGTAATGCCTATTTCAGAGGGTTCCTGGGATGATTAATTATGTAGTGTTCGTAAGACTGCCCTGGTGGTTCTTGGTGACACATGGTAGCTTTTAGAACTCTTAGGTGTGCTTACAAAGTGATTCCCGTGGTGTGCCCGAGTTCTCTCATGTGTTGTCAGACAGCAAGGACCCTGAGAGAAACTGTAAATGCCACTAGGCTGGGCTCAGGGCAGGGCTGGCATTGCATGCAATGTGCTGAGAACAAAAACCAAATCAAACCAAACCAAACCAAACCAAAACACAAACTGTTTCCCCTAGAAGCAAAGACATTGTCTCCTTTTGTAGGAAAAATGTTTTGTGTTCCTCTCCAAAATGTCATTATACAAAGAGGCGTCAGACAAAGGAACATTTAGCTACCACTGTCTCTCTGCTTTTCCATAGGGGATGGCTCATTGGTGGAAAGAGTTGAAAATGTCTCTATTTACAATGGCAAATCTGCTTATAGATTATGCTTTTATTTCAATTTCTCATCTAGACTTTATTATCCAGGCATGTGAATGAAAAAAGCATCTGAATTTTAAAAGATGGGGCATTTAGTCCTGGGAGCATTTGGCAAGTGCCACTCAGACTCTGTGGAACCACATCTATGGCTCCTTGGAGGGAAATTCCATCTCTTCTTTCTTCCAAGGTAGATTAGCAGGGCAAGATGGTGCTGTCCTTTCCCTTGCATTTCAGTGACAATGATATTATTACTGATAATGGTAATGTGGGCACCCTTGAGCACAGTGTGTGATGTGTCTTGGTTATTGGTGGGGCAGATGCCTGAGGTAGCTTTTATGGCTTGTACAGGACTTGGGATGGGAGAACAACAGACTCCCTGTCCCCTGTGATGTTTTAGGCAAGACCAATGTCCTGAGGATGCTCGGGATATTAGTGTCCTTTGAAGTTGAGGACAGTTTAAAGCAGGGTGAGTCCAGGGTGAGTAGATGGGAGACCCAAGGGGTATCAGAGCCTGCACGCCCTTCTGCGGTGCTCCAAAAACCTTCCACAGTGTTCTGGAAAATGCTTTCTCATGTTCCTTAGAAGTGTCACCAGTTATTGGTTGCAGCTTTCTTTTGGGTGTGAGGAAGCTCTCAGTTCTCTGGGAGCAGCACTGTCACAGCCTTCACCCAGTGCAGAGAGCCTAGGGTGTCTCTACTTTTCCATGTCCTTACTAACCCTGCTGCCCCGGCAGCTCCCTGGACAATGGCTCCACCCTAGGTGTTAGGGTATCCTAAGAGGCATTGATTGGGCTGTGGTCACCAAGGAAGCCTCATAGAGCTTCAGGGAAGGGAGAAAAATCTCCCCAGGACAAGGTTAGGAGAACCCAGAGCCTCGGCAACATGGTGGGGACACAGATGGCTTCTTATGACCCAGCCAAATTTTCTCTTCTATTCCAAACATCATCACAGGCTTATTGATCAGTGAGATGTGTTTTAGAAGGCATTAGAAATCAGGCAATTAGTTTCTGCTTAATGCAGAATGTCAAAACAGGGCTACTGATTCTCTAATTGATCCATGGATTCATTATTTCCCTGCATAGATAGATGTGGACACAGGCCAATGGGAGTAATAAAGCAGAAGAAAAATTTGAGAATGTAGAGCCCGTGATTTATTAGCCCCTCCCAAGAAGTACATTGTTTATCCATTCATTTCCCAGTAATTGCTTGTTTATTAAGGAAGCCACTCAAAGAGAAAGCCTGAAGCAGGGACTGTCAATAACGAAGAGGGGCCATGTGTTTACTGTAAGTAGGTGGTATCATGTTCCAGTTACTAGCGCTCCTAGATCATAAAGAGGCAAAGTGAGAGCCTGCACCATCAACGAATACGACCGCCATTTATTAGGAAGGGGAACGTCACTAGAGCACATGGGCTTTAAGAGGAAGCTGCTTCAGGTTAACAGAGTCAGTTATGAAGCGAGATAACTTTCCTCTTTCAGCCATTCCTTAGGAGATAGTAGGTTACACTGTAGAGTTCAGCATTTCAGGGTTCCTATACACTTTCCCCTGCATAACTGCATTAGTAACTGTTGGGCCTTGTTGGATCCATTTCTTAACATCCCCGATCTGAGAGGTAAAATAGTGAAGATGGGCTTAACTGTTAGCATGGACTTGGCAGCTAAGATGATTGGCTGTGCCAGGCTCTGCCACGGTCTTAGCTGTGGGACTCTCTGTGGCTTGCTTCCTCTTGCAGTCAGTGGGGAGGAGGTGGATGGGTCAGGAGTGGTTGATAGCCAGACTTAGCTAGTCCTGGCCGCAGGGAAGCTGTGCACAGGTGGGCGATGGCTGTGGACACTTCTTCATCTCAAGTGTCTGGTTTCTCCTCTCTATTAATGCAGCCTCTTACTGCTTACTGAGCACAGCCAGCTCTCAGAGTTTATCTAATTCCCTTAGTGCACATTTGGTACTCTTCATTGCTTTCTCTTTTTCAGACCGATTGTTTTCCAGATCCTCTGAGAGCATCTCTAAAGGGTGACTTGGGCAGCACTATGCCCTGTCCTCTTCATCTCCAGATGTCTCTCAAAAGTTGCTGTTCTTCATGCCCCTGCTCCCTTCCCTCTGGCAAGATTCTGTCCTGGGTTCTAATTGTTTTCTTCATATTTTATACTGTCTCTAATTCATCTTTCTGAAAACTGCTACTTTCAGGAAAAGAATCTAACAATGCTGTGATGGAACCACCTGGATGATTCTCCTTGGAAGAAGAGCAGTTATCTCCATCTGGCCCTGTCTCCTTGTTGAGATGTCTACAGAGCTGGCTAGGCTATTTCTTTGTCCCTTTAATTGACGTTAGGCAATGTAAACTGGGCTGGCTGAGGAGCCGATGTGTAATCTTTGAAACAAGACAACAGTCACTGTTTCCCCACCCAGCAACTCCCAGGAAAAAAATGGTTGAGCCAGGAAGGAGGAAGAACCATGTTCCATGCCATTGCCTGGGACTGAGCTTTGAAATAAGAGGCAACGACTTCCCATTGCAAAGAAGACTGTACATCAGCACTGAAGCACTGACCCCAAAATATTAGATATGATCTCAGTTGCATTATGCAGATTACTCTTTGCATTTCTTGCCCTCCGCATATCCCAGAGGTGATCTCAGGATAGCTCTCAAGTATTTTCCACCTCTCTCACTGTCACACATCCCCAAGCTACTCCCTTCCGGAGAATCAATAAAACCCATGTTGGGCCCTGGGTCATGGCCTTTGTTCTGATGAACTACCATCTTGGCTGGACTTAGAACCCCTTGGCTCCCCATAACTTTATATGTCTTAGTATCTTTATTCTATCCTTGGGCTGCACTAGAAGTGGTAGATTTAACTCACTAGAATTCCAATACCTTCTCCATGAGATTACAAATATAACCTTTCCAGACTGAGATGAGATCTGGAAAGGGCTCACCATACAATGTGACTCCCAAACCTCTATCATCAGAGCCTTGCTCCTAAGGTCCAGAAGTGTTTGTTGTTGTTTAAAAACATCTTCACCACTTTCCAGTTACAGACAGAACACTTTAAAGGAAGAGTGGTTTATTTGGTTTATCTGGCCCACTGTTTCTCTTGGTCCAGTCCATGGTAGGCTGAAACAATAGGGTGAGAACACATGGCAGAAGACAACTGCTCACCTCCTGGTAGCCAGGAAGCAGAGAGAGAGAGAGGATGGAGGAATCAGAGACAAGAAAATGGTGACACCCTTCCCTCTGTTCTCTTCTTCTCGTCACTCTTCCAGCCAGGACCCACCTCCTAACAGTCTGGAACTCATCATTAGCTCACTGATGAGCAGGGGCACCCATGAGTCACCATCTTCCCAAAGCCCCACACCTGGGCATGTGAGACTTTTGGGGTACATCTGAGATTTAAACCATTGCAATGACCATCTCTAAGTGATGAACACAGAGTCACGGCCTCAACACAGGTACAGGTATGCTTATTATCTGACCCATACCTGCTCCCATGTCTCAGTCAAGAGCTTGCATATCCTACCTGTGTTATTCTTAGCTTGTTTCATCACCTCCCACTGCCACACAGTTGTAAGTCTCATGAATTCTCCCTCATCCCATCACCATCATCCATCTCTTTCCCAATACCGTCTGCAAAAGGGGACCCTGGCCACCTTGTCAGACCTTCGCGTTAGTGCCTCGACTGATGGATGTCCCTTTTCAGTGTGGTACATTGTTGAGGATATTTTAAAATGAAGGTCAAAGAGTGGCGATGTCTTGCCAAGTGGCCTCCCATTCCTAGCAAACACAATCCCTAGTCATATCTACTTTCTGGCCCATTCTCCATGTCCACTGCATCGTTCTAATCACATCTCACTGTGTCTTTCTCATGATCCAGAAATTCAGTTGGTTAAAGCCAAAAGGGCTCATCAGTAAGTCACAGCTTACCCAGTGCTTCTCCCCCAGGAATCTAGGTAAGCAGTCCTGCTCTGTGTCCCTCTGCCAGCACACCTCCATGAAATAACATGAAGGCCAAAAGACATATCACAGAGAGTTTTAAATTTTTATTAACCACTTTGAAACAGCAAGAAGAAATAAAGTGATTTTAATACTGCATTTAAGCCAGTACACCCAAAATACTACTTTAACATGTAATAAATAAAACTATTAATCAGATGCGCATTTTGCATTACTCCATATGAAATGACTGAAAGCCAGTAAGTAATTAAGATACAGCAAATCTCAGTTGAGAAGGTTGTGTTTCTCATACCCGATGTGCATATAAGACTGGTGACCATTGTGCAGGGCATCATGAGTCTCCACCTTCATAGGTGCTACTGACTCCTCCCCTAATTCCTATCACCTCTACATGACCTTTCTCCAAGAGTGTGATTCAGCTCCTCTCTAATGCCGCTCCCTTCATTAACTCACCTGCCAGACGGGATCCAGGGCAGTCTCTGACCACACCGTTGACTCAGAATACCCTGGGGAATTACCGCGCTGTCTCTGCACTTCTACACAGCGGGGATGGCAGTGATGGGCAGCTCTGTGAGGGAGTCGTGAAAAGCACCTCGAAGCTAGTGCTCTGTTAGTGTTAGCAGTAGTCTCCGAGTGCTGGCTCCAGCTAGGCTCTACCCAGTGACTTTCAAGACACATGGCTTTCTCAGGAACTTTGAGCTCACTGAAGACAACATAACCTAGAAAGAAGTGCTGGGAGTTTTCCCTGGGTATTTTCTGATCTCCTCACCAACACTGTACCAACACACATAGATTTTATGCAGGCATGCATATGCATAAATAGCAACATATTTTTTGATATATATTTGAGGATTGAGTCTACAAAAGCAAAAAATGTTCATTATGAAAATACTTTTTCACTTCTGTCTTTCTAACAAGGATAAACAAATTTGCATATCAAGAAATACGCTTCAATTTTACACTCTTGTTTGAAATATCTCGTCTCTGCTTTTTGCTTGTATGCATGTATGTGATGAAGATAACAGATTTCACAGGGCTTTTATAATAAATGGCAGCGATGCATCTTCTGACAGAAAGCATTATCTCCAGAAGTTAATAGTTAAAGGGAGTTCCTACCCTTCTAAGAGTAAACTTTAAAACAATCAAAAGAACTATATCCAGTTAATTATTGCGGGCCCTTTTGCTCTTAGGCTAAGTAATTGTTTAGCAATTTATTTCTGGTTTAAACACACCAGTAATAGCAACTTGTTTCTGACCAAAAGGCTGCTAACAGGTGACTCATGGAATAAACATCCAGTGTGTGTGTCCAGAGTGAGACAGTGGGGAACAAGAGGAAATGCACAAACTAATTGTGGAGAAAACGTCACCTGCACATCAGAATCACATGTGGCCTCGGTTATTATGAAGCAAGCAGTGGTTCCACTTAGCCTCGGTGAAAGCTGCCTCAGTCCCCTTGAGAGCAGCCTGTGAGAATCTGAGAGACAAGGAGTGCAGTTTGCTCATGGTCACAAGAAAATTCCGGGAGGCTACAGACCACGCATGCGCGTCGCAGTGCCCTTCTCACCTGGCCAGCAGCATTGGCAGGATTTTCTGGGCGTTGTCAGAGGTGACTAACATGTGTTAGATCCTGCTCCATCATTTGTCTAATGCTTCTTAGAAAGAAGCTATTTAAGATGTGGAACACTTTCCCCTTCACATTCTGTGGGGCTGCGGAGTTCAGTTATTGAGAAGGCAAATAATTCCAACTATAGGGGTGGAAAATCCATCATACTTCAATAGGTAACTTGTTGAAATGTTTAATTCTTTAATGGTGTGGATTTTTTTGCAGCATATATGCATGCAAATTAATCATAATTTTTGACCTACCAATAGATAAGTATGAAAATACTAGTCTAAAAACCAAGAGTTAGTATACTTGATAGTAAATTATAGTTACTGAAAGGAGAAAAAGTCCTATTTGTTGTTTTTAGGTTGGCATAATCAAACATCCAGACAAAGCTTATAGCTTCATTATGGATTCCATGAAGTTGTATCCATTTAAACAATTATAAGAACTGTCTACAATCTAGGACAGCATTCCTCAAAAAGATCTGCTGATAGACCATAAAATGATAAAAATTTGTCCCTGTGTAGGTCTTATAAAGGTGAGCATGCAATTCTGTTGCTGCATTTCCTTTGCAATGGGAATTGGGAATGGAAGACAAAGTGAGCCATTGTTTCTTCTTTGTTTTAGCTCTACTAATGTGTATTATAGTCAAAACTGTTCAAGAATCATTGGTCTAGAGTAGCATTTCCTAGCCAAAAGAACATGTAAGTTTAGGAAGGTTGAATTTTACATTTTTACTTGGAAATGCACAATAATTTTATCAGGGACCTGGCCAAGAGCCTCAATCTCCCAAATGAGTGTACAGCAAAGGCTTAAACAAATGAGACAAGCAGTATGATTTTAGGGCTCCAGGAAGATCAAAACCCTCTCACAGAGTTTGACACTCTGGGAACTGAGACAAAGAGCTTCTCTTCTCTGGGAGGCCTGTATTTACTAGATTTTTAAACAAAAAGGGGAAACTGAGGAAAGTGCAGGAACTCAGCAGGACCTTAGGAGTCAGTTCAGAGACTTCTCCAAGTAGTAAACTATGCCAATTTAAGAGAATGTCTCCATGTTGACATTTATGATGAGACTGAGACAGCAAGAGTGATACCTTCATCTGCAGTCTCTAGTTAATTGGGGTAGGAGCCAGGCATCCTCACCTGTGGCCTTATCTTGTCCTTTGAGGTGTCACTGGCATCACAGGCCACTACAGGCCTCAGCCAGGACCACTGATCATAGAGGGTCACTTGCTATGAATCAGCTCCTGTCTCCAGATAAGGGACCTAGACCTGGGACAAACTCATAGATAAACATAGAAAGCTAATTAGATAATTTTAAATCCTGCTCAGAGCCACTTCATAGTGGTCTCCACCAGCATTTGAGCATAATGAAGACATAAAGTGATGAGGTAAGTGTTTAATATTGTTTAACTTGTTTTTTGGCCTGTTTCAAAGGGAAGTCATCTTTGTTTTTTGATCATGAAATACTTAATATACTTGTGATTACTAAGATTCCAAGGAAATAGTCTGGGAACTGGGGGTTAGCAGAAATAAAGAACCACCATCGAAATCCACATAGAATCATAGCTAATGGCCCACAAACTTGGCTACACTAACTACAAATTGTGACTGCATTCTTGTCAGTTTGTTCTCTAGCTATTTTACACTATGATTGTTTTGACTTTGATTACACACACACACACACACACACACACACACACACACACAGACACATTGCCAGATCTGCCCAACAACCTGCATGCAAGTGTGATCTGACCCTAGGAAGACCTGCCTTGAATTCTGACCTCTTGCACTGTAAGATCATAAACGTCTATTGCCAAAGCCACTAAGGTTGGGGTGGTACATGTAGCAGCAGTAGACAACTACTACATGGGTGTCAGAGTGTGGCAAGGACAATGAAGAGAAGAAAACTATCAAGCCAATTTCATTTAAAGACATAAATAGTAACCTAAATAAAGTAGGAGCAGGCTAAATCAAACCATACATGAAAAGGAAAATATATTTTTCTTCATGTTGCGCTTGCCAAGATGGCTAAGCTGTGAAGAAAACTGTCAGTAAAATTCACCATATTGACGGATTCAAGGGATGGAACCTATAGTGTCCTTACTATGTGCAAGTCAGCATCTGACAAATGACATCCATTTGTAACTGTTGTTTATTATTTATTACTGTAACATCCATTTAAAGTGTATTATTATAAACTCCTAGGAAGAGGAAAGGAAGGGAACTTTTTAAAACTTTCCAAAGGTAATCTACCAAGGCATAGAGCAAACATGAGACTACATTGAATCACCTTGAAAGTTTCCTTTAAAACTGGGGACAAAAGCAAGAGATCACCACTTGCATTCTATATTGTACTGAAACCCCTATCCACACAAAACCCTCATTTTTTAGCAGTGAGACTGAAAAAACAATTCATTAGATATGCTTAGAACACTCAGAAAAACTAGTAGAATTTTCAATAAAATTCAAAAATTCATTTCACCAAAAACATAAACTGCATTTCTGTGTACCAGGAATGCAGAAGTACCTAGTAACACAGCATGAATGACACTCGGAAATTAGAACATGTAATTCAGAAATATTAAAGATACATTGCATTCATCAATTGGAAAACACATTTTAAAAATACCAATTTCTTCCAGATTTATCTGTAGGTTCAAGGTCACCCCAAACAAATCCCAGTTGAGGATACTTTTGAGGTAACTTGGCACACTGATTCAAAAATTTATATAGATACACAAAAGGCAGTAATCAAAAAACACTTTTGCAAAAAAGCATGAAAACTTTCTCTACCAGAAAAAACCACACAGCCTATTTATTAAAAGTGATAATACAAAAAATGGTAGTATCATAGATATACAAAAACAAACCATTGATAAAGAATAGAGAATTTGGAAAAAGATCACCCCAAAATAGTCCTTTGACTGTGAGACAGGAACATTATATTTACCTATAAAAGTCTCAAGTTTGTACTTCTTTGTGGCTGAGTAGTTTCCATTATATATTAAAAAAACCCCACGTCTTTTTTATAGGTAAATGAATGCAACTCCAGACCATCACTCATAAGTGAAATAATCCAAGCTCACATGTGTAAACATGATACTGTCTCCCTAGTGTGAGAAACTGAATGTGTAAACAGGATCCAAAATGCACAACAGATATTGTGAATTGGGAAGAAATTGTTCAAAAGAAAAAAGAAACTGTGGTAGGGAAAAGTGAGAGAGAGGAAGGAAAAGGGAAATACACACACACACACACACACACACACACAAGATAGTTAAGATAGTGACATAGCCAGTTTCTCTTAGTTTATTGAAAGGAAAGATTTGTGCTAATACTGTCTGGACAATATTCCATGCCCATATCATATACTCTGGGTAACTATTATGAAGATAACAATATGCAAAAAATTCACTACTGTTACTGTCCCACCAGCCTGTTTTGAAACTCTGTTTTATTATTACTTTTATTTTTGTCTCTTTAAACTAAAAATATAAAAAAGGAAGCATTATAGAACAGAACAGTGGAGAGACAATGGTATCTTCAATAAATGGCCCTGAGTTTACGAAAGTACCATAAAAACAAAACTGCAGTTCTGCCCCAACTCTGCAGCATACACAAATGCCAATTGCGGGTGGGCTGTTAACCTGAATGTCAATATTATGCAGCTTGTGGGAGGTAGACTAGAAGGTTCAGTCATGCATGGGAGAGAGGAGAGGGTTTTTCGAGGGGGTGGGGTAAGCACGAATCATCAAGCCTGTGCTGCCTGACAGTTCCTTCTCAGGTCCTTTCCTCTCCTGCTTCCCTGTTCTGATTCTGGAAGTGATGGTGCCCAAGCTCTCTGGGTAGTGGCTGTTGGAGGGACTCGCTGAGGGAGTGTGGCCAGAGGGAGACGGGTAGAAGCTCTTCCTCCTGCTGTGACTGTGATGGCTCCTCTGCAGTGATTCCTCCCTTTCTAGATGGCCTTTCTTTCCAAAGGTCCCGAGCCCAGCAGAGTCCCACCCTATGGTTCAGCTCTGGCTGGGCAGTGCCAGTTCCTAAACTCTGGACAAATGGCTTCTGCCACTGGGAGTGGCAGCTACTTCCTGTTCTCCTTGGTCTCTGGTCACCTCTGTACCCCTGTTTTAGCAATTTCAGCCCTTTTGTGACTAGATTTCCATATTAAATTCTCTCTATTAAGCCACGTAGAGGTGATTTTGGGGGTTGTTTTGTTGGGGGGAGGACCTGCTTTCCTGACTTATTTCTGACCAACACACGAAAAAAGATAAATTCAAATTATATTAAAATTCAGAAATTTTGTCCCTGAAAGCAGCAGATAGTCACAGAGAAGGCTAAATATCTTTAATCAGATTACATCAGTGACCCTGAAAACAACTTTTAAAAAACCCAGTGTTTGGCATCTGCAATTGATAAGCTCACTTGATCCAGTAAAATTATTTCCTTTCCAATAAAAAAGGAGCAATACCCTATTTTATGTTTGTCCCTATTGTATTTGTTGGCTGGCAATCCGTCTGTATACTTTTAGGTCTGTTACTATAATGATGCTCGAGGCTGGATAACTTATAAAGCAAAGGATTTCCTTAATGCGTCACTTGAGAAAGTCAAGTGCATGGCCCTGGCTCGCACAAGGACCTTGGGCAGATGGGATCCACAGCAGCGGGCTGGGCATGAGCCAGCGTGACTGCACAGGGAGACACGCAGTCGGAGTGACAGTGCTCTCAGGAGAGGTGCAGTGCCAACGACCTAAGGCCCTCCCCCGAAATCCCATCTTTTGCAGGTTCCGCTGCCCTTCAGCACTGCCACACCCGGAGCCAAGCTGCCAGTGCATGAGCCCTCTCGGGACAAACCACCTACAGACCTTGGTGCATGCTCTGGCCCGACATTTGTGTCCTATTCATCCACACCTTACTTTTGCTGTGCTGACTGTGATCCTGTTGCTTCGGCAATCTGCAAAATCAAACCTAGATCTGAAGTGTAAGTAGTTTTCCCACCTTCCTATACTAAGATCCCTATTTTCCTCCTCGCTGGGAGCGCGGGTGGGGCGGAGGGGGAGTGAGTATGATCATTGTCAAATGGGGGACAGGCTTCACTCAGATTTCTATTGGGAAACACTACACTCTTAAATGGGTCACCAATACTCTAATAAATGTAATTTAACTGTGTTTAGTCTTGATAATTAAAAAAATTTTAAGAAGTTTTTAATAAGTGTTAAATCATGTGCAGGGCAAAGACCTCATTTGTGGGTAAATCTTGTGCTGTCTGTGTCCCCAGGGCTGCTGCTGCTGCTGCTGCTGCTGGCCTGGGTGTCACGCTCTGAGAACCTGGGTGGCAGCAGGTACAGGGGTGGAGCTGCCTCCTCTCCAGACTTCCCCCTTCTGAGGGTCCCTGAGCCAAGTCTCCCCTCTGGACCCCTGTCTGGCTGTCTTCAGTTGCCCTTTTAGATGTGGCCCACATTCTGTGGTGGTCCTGCCTCATCCTATGTTTTTTATTCATTACATTTAAAACAAACATACTGCCTTTTAAAACAAGACAAACAAAAAGAGAAAAACAGAAACCCAGCCGCGGCCTTTCTAACACCTAGTGACAATGGTCAACACGAAACACCCTGGGAAACAGCATGGCATGCTTCCTTCCTGAGAGACACTTGGGCAGGAACCAGCCCTAAACTCTGGTCAGGCTGCTGAGTCTGCGGCTGACACGGCAACACCCTAAAACCTGCACAAATTTAGGCCACCAAGGTGGTCTCCACACCAACTCAGCCAGGCTTTGGTGCTGTGGTGGTGCAGGTGGCTTAGAGTGACGTGCTGACCCTGCTGCATTCAGAGAGCTGTGTACTTCCAACCTACTCTGCATCTGACGCTCACTGCAAATAAAGCTCTTTGGGCCATTTCTGAGTGCAAGGCTTTTCCAGAACATGAGCGTGAGGATGGAGTCGCAGCAGGAGGACAGGTTATCAAGAATGGCTGTGACCACAGGGCTGTGGCCTCCGGTTCCCACCCTACAGCTGCTCCAGGGAGCCGTCCAGCTTTCAGACCCCAGCTTTCCTCCCTGCAGATAAAAGACTCTGCTTTTTGGGTGGCTGGGGACCAGATGACATAGAACCTCCCAGGGGGTGGAAATGTGACACGAATGGAAACAAAATGTGCTTATTATTTCCAGAGGCATTCGGTGTTTGGTGCTTGACAATGGAAAAAATTCTCCAAGTGATACCGAATACAAACATTCCCCATTCACTCTATAACATGTATTTTGGTTTTCCTGTTGTAGATCCTCTTAAACAAGGAAAATGGTTTTAGGAAAAAGCATATGGGAAACTCTCAGCTCAGGCTTCAGACACTGATGAAAATGCCTCTCGGGCGGTTGCGAGGTAAACTCCCCCCAGATGTCCGGTTGTCTAAACACGAGAGGGCACATACCACACTGCTCCTTGGATTTCTACCCAAATATTGTGACACACGCTCACTTTCATTCTGTGTACCGACTGGATACTCTGGGTGTCACAGAATCGCAAGGGGTACAGCCCACACATTCTCCCTACCGAGGAAGCCAGCCTGGAATTCATGCCTTGCTCTCCCCAGTGAAGCCTGGAGCATGCCCTTTTCTCATCCAAACGATTTTGTTGGAAAGAAGTCTGAGGGGCATCGCTATGAGCTGGACCCATGCTGGCCAGAGGGCTGACCACAGTCACATTACTTCCTCATTTGCCTGTGTGCAAGATTTTCTTCCGCCTGCTGACTTCCTTCCTCTCAGAACATGTCCTTACGAAAGGATGTGGAACGTCTGAGTTTTACACCACATCGTCTCCTCCTGGAGTTGCCATCTCTGGGAAGGATGCACTTCTAAAGGTGATGAGAGGATGGGTTATTACCATGGATGCCTTGGAAATCATATGTGTCTGTGGCCCAGGCCTGTCTATTGCCGTGCAATTGAAGAATCAGGTTCAGCATGCAGGTCTCTGTCATTACTGTTCAAATGCCACTGCGTAACTTGGGCAGATGGTGCCTTTCATTAGGGCCGTCTGTCAGTGACACCTCTGTCAGATGGCACTTTATAACTCCTGTGATTTTGATCTACCCAGAAGCCTGTGATATCCATTTCCAACTTTGAGTTTCTGATTTATCTTTGCTGAGACAACAGTCACAATTAGGAACATTCCTCAAACTTCATGACTCCACACTTGCTTATCTTGTACATGATAAAACAAAATAAGCAAGAAAACAAACAAACAAAATCTCTCTCACCTTCTGTGCTGTCCAGGGCCTCCTTCTAGCCCTGTTGTCTGAGATGCAGCATCTGTCCTTGCCTTCAGTAGGCCGTCTACTCCTGTGAGTTCCATGTCCACAGATCCAAGTGAGGGCCAACCAAAAGTTAAAAATTCCTGAGATTTCCAGTAAAATTTGGACTTGCTTGTGCCAAGCATGGTACTCAGTTCATGCAAAGAGTGGTGATTTGTAGCCATGTCTTTCAGTAGCCTGCCATTATTTCACAGATTTATTTTCTGTCTCTTTCTTGCACTAGTTTGAATATTGTTTGCCTCAGATCTCATTCACGTGTTACATACTTAAAATGATGGTTATGTTTGTATTGAACATGTACAGGCTGGGTTTTTATTTTCAGTCATTGTTTCCTAAACAGCACAGTATGATAAACAGCTATTTACATCGTATTAGATAGTACACGTAGTCTAGAGGTGCCTTGAAGTACACAGGGGTATGGGTTATACATGAACCACTGAGCATGTGTGAATTTGGGTATCTGGAGGGGAAGACTAGGGCTCAATTGCCTGTGGTCACTGAGGGATTCCTAGGTGTGCTTCTTTTAGGATGAATGTGCCAGTGGTGAACTCTGGCATTAAGCATGAGATCCTCTAGGGCATTATAATTCATTTTTGATAGTTACCAAGGTGCTTGCTAGTCTCACAGCACTACCTCTTGTGCTTTATTTCGAATGGAATTAACTTTTCCAATCTCTAATTTCTTCACTTCCTGTTGGCAAAATGAATGGTAGATCAAGTTGGTTCCTATTCAAAGGCTTTACCAATGAGTTCTTGCAAAAATTTAGGAATAATTCTATCTATATACTTGTTTTTCCAAAGCTAGGACCTAACTGGGAGATAAACAGCCTTGAAAACTAGAGATCTAAAACACCAGCTCCAGTCAGCCCTCCTCACCTCCCCGAGCCCGCTCGCCAGCCTCAGCCCTGCAGGTTGCCTCAGGCACAAGCTCATCCTTGGCTCTTCCTATCAGGGGACCCAGCAAGCAGGTGCCTTCCTTCTGCAGATGCCCCACTAAAATCTGCTCAACCTTCTTGTTCTGGCTTCTGCCTCTGAATTTTAAGGTATAGTCTCTCAATATTTTTCTACATATGTGTTTTTTGGCAAGTCCTGCCCACTTGTTACTCAATTACAGCGAGAGACTTCCTTTCTCCCCACCAGCGACTTTTTATTTCCTTGTCTTCTCTTTTGGTATAACCTTTATTTGTGTGTTTATTTATTTATTTATTTATTTATTTATTTATTTTTTAAATAGCAACTTTTCATCTACGTCACAGAGATAGGCAGAAGTTTGTCAGATGAACAGAGGGGCTGAAATTCCTGTCCCAGCTAAGGAGCACAGTCAGAATTTAGGATCTACCTTTGATATGACTCACCAGTTCTGAGACCTTGGACAAACTGTATGACTGGTGCTTCCCTATCCTCACCTATAAAGTCTCACCGTATTTATCTGGGGAAGAATTGATGAGATAACGAAATATACTTGAATATGAATTCCTTTGTCACAGAAGATATGGGACGTTTGGTGCCCTAACAGGTGCCAGAGACTTGCTGGGGAATTTACCTCAAAACACCCATGTCTGATTATGGAAAAAATCAGACTTTGCTTAAGAGCTTTATCAGTGTGCAAGGAGGCAGGTGACAGCGCTGAGTCTCCCCGACATCAGACTGCACCCTGCATGTCCCGCTGGGAGGAAACGGAGGTGTCCTCCAGAGCACAGAGACATGCATGGCAGTGCGGGGCCTGGGCAGGTGAGACAAGGGGCCCCGAGACCGTAGTGTGGAAGCCGGGGGCTGGAGGGCAGTCCTCTCCCCAGAGACCAGAGGCATTTGCAGATGTGAGTGTGGAATGCCAACGGAAGCTGGAGCCAGGAGGCCTGGGGTCCCCACGCTGGTCCCCACCTGTGCCTGCTCTCGCGGGCTCAGGCTCTGAGTGAGGCTCCCTCCTGAGTCTCTTGGTTAAACTTCTAAACTTCTCAAATCGACACAATGTATCAACCATAACAATTATAAACTACTCCAGCATCTAACAGTAATGGAAGTGTTAAAACCTACCAGCTTGCTATAAATTTGTTTTTCATCACTCTACAATGTTTTAAGTAGGAAAATTTGGAAATTAAGAGTAATGTGGAGCCAAATAGTTTTAATGGAGCTGATGAAAATTTAACCTTCTGGCTCTGTTAGAAACAGATTAATTAATAGCTGTGTTAGGGATTAGTTGCAGAACTGTAACCAGTAGGTATGAGGTTCAGCAGGTAGAATTCACCTTGTTGAGGTCTGATTATATCTGAGTGTCCTTACCACACTCGTGGTGGCCTCTAGCCTCCTGCCTGATCATGGGATGGGATGGCAGGGTGTAAATGACCTCCGAATTAGACGTACATCTGAGGCAGAAGTGATCACGTTTGTGAAAGCAGCATATACCCGACTAGAAATGTCTCACCCTTCCTGCTGCGTCTAGCCCCTCTGAGGGAATAGACCGATCCAGTACTTGTAGGAAGAAATTAAATCTTCTGCATCTGAATTGGTTATCTGGGATTCAACTTCATTGTCACCATGAGGTAAGGAAAAACTATATATATGTCCCTGCATTTCATGTTATATCCCAGCCCCTAATTCTACAGCAGAAAAGTGTCTTTTCCAGCTGTTTTCTCTTGGTTGGTAGGTATGTCAAAGGGAATGGAAACATATGCATGTTTATGTAAGAAGTTAACACTTGCATAAGACTTATGATTCTTTTTTTATTAGAGAGATTTCATCTGGAGGTATTCTAATTTCTGAACAATTAAGTACCTTTAGTAATTCCAAATGAGGTTTTCTTAAAGCTGTAGAAAACAGCATCAGAATTAACCCAACATTTTTCTAAAAGAATTTATGGACTAAAGCTGGAATATCTCTTTTTCATATGAACAATGAGCAACTTCTATTTCTCAGATTCCCCAATTACCCTTTGCTAATTCTTTGTAGTTGTTACAAAAAACTCAAAAAAAAAAAAAGGCTAAGGGTAGAAATGCTATCATATTTTCAAATACTTGCCTACATTAGCTTTTAGTTTCCTTTGCAGTGATCTTGTTTGTTTGTTTGTTTGTTTGTTTGTTTGAGGCAGGGTCTCATTATGTGGTTCAAGCTGGCCTTGAACTTGCAGTGGTCCTCCTGCCTCAGCCTCCTGAGTGCTAGGATCATTGGAGGGCACCACTGCAGCCAACTTGATGATAATTGCTGAGTCACTTATACCTAGCAATGGAAAAGTTCTCAAATATAGACACCACTCACCTCTTGTTAAAATTCCTACGACCATATGCAGTTAACTGGCCACTGAATTTCTGCTTGTAAACCTGTAGCAGTGGGGGAACAGCACCCACTATGAAATCCATTCCTCTTCAGATGTCCCCAGTTATTTCCTCTACAATGAGCTGAAATAGGTTTCCTAGAAATTTCTGATCATCAGTTGTTGTTCAAAGAATTCTCGATGGTTAGAATTGCACAAGTCTTTCTAGAGGCCATCTTTCAGTGTTTTCCAAACTGCAGAAACCTTCAGTGGGTTATAAAATCAATTTAGCAGAGCATAACCAGCAATTTATGAAGATGAAATAGAATGTCAGATGCATAACCTTTTCAAGGAAATATTTTGTTTTGTAATGTTTTGTCAAATATGTGTTTAAGATTGTTTGATTCTAAATCGCACTGCACATTTTATTTCTTGTTACAGATAATTCAGAAATGTAGAAAACACTGATGCTGTTTTTGTCATTTTGCAGATGTCCTTCCACCATATACAAGGAGCTCCTTCCACTGTGCATTTGTGTCTGGCTGGTTTTCAGGAAAAAATACAGAATCTTAGTTTCCCCACTCCTGAAGGGCAGGCAGGTGTGGCCCCACCCCACAGCCTTCTGGTCAGCGCTGGTAATGTTATTCTGCGACCCATTCCTGTCCCTGTAACTTGCTGAGGGCTCTACCTTTCAGCGATGGACTTACCCACCTTCTCCCTAGCATTTTCCTGCCACACTTTATCCAGGCCTGCTACAGAAAGAATCTGACTCCTGGTTTTCACAGAAGTTTACTAGCAGTAAAAATACTCTGTGCATGTTTTTACATGGAGACATTAGTGGGCCTTTGGGTTAACAAGGGCTGGGTATCTATCGCCTCATCTTGCTGGCTTTGCTTCATCTTCCTCCATCCCTAACACAATTCAAAAAATTACCCTTCTGTCATGCATGGCTATTTTAACCACAACCAGACCCTTGGGGACCTCAGTTTCTCTGTTATGGAAGTTATTCCAAACAAATGCAGCATTCCTGTTTGCAGATAGCCACTTCCCTCTCATTAGGCCATTATTAAATTTCACACTATTGTACAATATTTAAAAAGAACTTTTTCAACCTTCGTTTTGGCTGAGTCTACAAAAGCTGTGAATAACAATGTAGGCACTAAATGCCCAAACATCCTAAAGAGAGAAAATAGGGCAAGATGCAGACCACGCTGAGTACAGAAGCCTGGCAGTGCCAGCCTGATGCCCTCAGCTGAGTGTGGAGAACCAAGTTGGAGGGGTGATGTACTGCCCCAGCACTCTCCTGCTCCCTGGGGAGAGGGCTGGTTTTACCTCTCCTCTAAACCAAATGAGAGGAACTTCAAAGTTGCAACTTAGAGAGCTGTCTTGTGCCCCATGGAGTATGGGAACCTAAGGACTATTATTGTTGGACTCTTGTCCAGAAACAGCTAAAGACAGGAAAACATGTGCTAGTGAATGAGAGGGCATCAGATCTGGATCTGTAGCCAGTTGCTCGCCCAAGCAGCAAGAGTAGAGGTCCATACTTTCTAGGGTGTGGACCCTGTGAAAGGAAACGGGCAGTCCTTCAAACCATTTTATCAGGCAAAGTCTAGTGGTGGATGGGGAATGACTCTGAAGTCCTTAGCTGTAGAAAAGCCATCTTCCAGCTGAGGGACATGCAGGTAGAAATGCAGGAGCCCACAGAGGCAGCCCATCAAGGAGAGACAGCCATGGGCTTGTGCCATGCTCAGTATCCGACAGTGATCTGTACCAACTAAGGCAAATCTCTGAGGCCAGCTTCCCTCTTCTCACTCCATCCTTCATCCCTGAAGGGACCGGGAACTGGAGGGAGCTGGGAAGTGAGGAGCAAGCTAGGGTCTCTGTGCCTTGGCTCTGGACTTCTCACGCGGGCTATCTCTGAGTTGGATAGGGTGAGCAGAAGTCTCATTTAGAAAAGAGTTCAGAGTTTTGCTACTGCATCTGGGAGTTGTGAGGTTAAACTGCTGTGGACATTTGAATGCTGCAGCGAAGGAACTATCTGATTACTTTCTAAGAGTGATCTAAAATGCTATAGAGCAGGTCCAAGATTTCATTCAACTGCAGTCAATGGTGCAAGTTTAGAAGGGACCATGAGAAGAATTTTAATTATTTTTTTGGTGTGTTATTAGTGTCAGTTAGCAGTGAACAAAATAGGATGATCACAGAAGCCAAGAGAGTGCTTTCTTCTTTCTGCGTGCTTCTCTCCCAGCCAGTTTCCTTTCTTCCTCAGATATGGTAAACCTTTGCTACGAAAATGGCGAGAGGTCACTCTGGAGGCCAGCTGCTGGCATGCCTGGGCCACTGTTTTCTGCTTGGGCTGTCAGGACAGGCTGCGGGTCGAGATAAGTAAATTGCACCGACAGATCCTGTATTTGCTAACATATTGAAACAGCAGTCTTCTTGTTAGAGAAAATACTGCCTAAATTTTGAAATACTGCAACAAGTGACTTTTCTTGTAATTGTCACCATTGGAATATACTTTTAAATTAAGAATATAATGATTATAAGCCAGGGTATAGTTTTATAAGCTCTTCCTACCAGTATTGTGAAATAATAGGAAAGTGACTGAAAATAGTCTTGAGTATTGTGTTAGCTGAAAGAATTGCTTTGAGGAGTATGGGCTGTTTTAAGTCTATTTTGGAATGAGTATTGCATTTCCACTTCTTAGATTATGAAAATCTGTGATAGCAAGGATCACAAATATTACTTATCTATGCTGCAGAGTTCTGGGCATGCCCTGATGATGCTGACAGGAGGCCTGCATTTAAATTCAGATCCTTCCTCTCAGTCTCATCCTGGCTGAGCTCCTGCTCCTGTTTTCTTTAAATAATGTCAATATTTTCTTTGCAGACAAGCTGCAACATTCAGTGCCATAGGAAGTCCACGATAAGGGGAGACTTCTTCAATAAAATGTTTATAATAAATTTCGGGAGAGCGCTCCTCTTTTCCAAAGACCATTCCTACACCAACACAAAGAGAAGAAATTGCCAATGTCACTGATAACTGGACATTTTGTTGGGGGTATGTTTTTATTTATTGGAAAATTCCTTTTTTGGTACTTCATTTATATTCTCACGTGTCATCTTTGTAGAGGTTCTCTAAAAGACAGACCCTGAGGGAAGATCCCTGGTGAGCAGCTGAGTTGAGTTCCTGAGGAATTTGTGGCATCAGAAAGGTACTGCTGAAAGTTATCTCAGAGGTGGTCCAGCACGTGGGCTTTCTCTCTTGTGCTGCTTTGGGGGCTGCTTTGCTCTCTGGCACTTACATCCTACAAGTGCCAGGTGGAACGGGGAAGACCCTTGGCTGGTCATGGCTGGAGGGAATGGCCAAGGACCATGGACCAGGCTCTGGCAGCAGCCCTGATGCTTGGGCTGATGAAGCTTGCTGAGATGGGGAGCCAAGCTGCTGAAACACAGGGGACCATGTTAGTTTAAAGAGGATCTGTCCCTTGGGAGGGGAACAGAGTGAGCAGATGCTCTGTCAGACATCAGTGTGTCCGGAATGGTGGTGACCACTGAGCAGCATTAGAAGGACTCTGTGAAGCTGCCAAGCCTGCCCTCTGACACATCACATAATCCCAAGAAAGAGGTGAGAGGCTGAGCCGAGACTAGGGTGAGGCCTGAGCTTCAGGCCTAGAGGAGAGGAATGCCCACACAGGTGTGGCTGTGTGTGCATGAACCCTGAGCTCAGAAGTTTGGAGAACTGGAACACTTTTATGTCCCATTGGAAAGGATTTAGTGAGACTACTTTTAAACTCAAGAATAGGGAGACAGCACAATATTTACACATGTGGGTCTGATTTATTTCACTCATGAGTATGGTCTCTAGTTGCATCCATTTACCTATAAAAGTCTCAAGTTTATCCTTCTTTATAGCTGAGTGATACTCCATTGTATAAAAATACCACATTTTTTTAAAAAAAAATCTATTCTGAAGTTAATGGGCATTTGGGTTGTTTCCAAGATTTAGCTATTACAAATTGTGCTGCTATAAACATGGGTGCACATATATCACTGTGGTATGATGCTTTCAATTCTGGGAAAATACCCAGAAGGGGAATAGCTGGTTTGAATGGGGCCACCAATTCTAGTTTTTTGAGGAACTTCCACACTGATTTCCATAGTGGCTGTACAGGAACAACTGTGATAGAGTAAAGGAGAAAAGAAAGAAGGGAAAAGGTTATATGTGTATATGTATACATACATATAAGTGTGTATATATATATATATATATATATATATATATATATATATGAGATAACCATACTACCAAATTCTGTTAATCAAAAAGAAAAGTTTGTATTTTAATTATTTGCTTGATCATTTTTTTCATGCCTAAATCTTGTAATCTGAACAACTACTTTTTAAAAAAATTTTTTTATTTAAAGGGATAAAACAGAAAAAGGAGAGAAATATTACAGAATTTCAAAAAAAAAATAAACAGTAAGAAATCACTAGCTGATAAATTACATATTGCTCTTTTAGAAATAGTTGTTCAAGTTATAGAATTAAAACACACAAAGTGGACACTAAAGCAGTGAAAGTGCGAACAGATCTGTGAACAACTACTTTTAAGATAACAATATGTAATACATTAACTAGAGTTAATTTCCTATTTTTAAAATTCTATATCATTTTTTAACTAAAAAAAATTTAAGAATAGGACACTATGGTAGATCTTTTTCCCTCCTAGGATGACCCACAAATTTGAGTATTGTCTGCTAGCAAACGCAGCTGCTTCCTTTCATTGCCAAGGTAGCATTTAGAGATCTCTGTTCTGTCCCCTGAACAAATGCGGCAACCCAAGAATCTAATTTGGTACTTTATAAATGATTGTGTTCTGTCTCTTGACATTTATTTTTAAATTCTATGAAAACACCAGCTCACAGGATGTTGCATGTGGCTTTTTTCCTCCAGCATTTGTGCTATTCCCCAGCTGTTTGAAACATGTTGTAGCTTTGGCTTCTTCCAGCTACCTCCCTTACCTTAGTTACTTGTTTGTGGAACATTCAGTGAAAGACAGAATATGCTGTAACAATTATCAGTAAGTGAAACCTGGCATGTTACATTCCTGGTTATTCCATTAGCAATTTTTTTTCTCTCTCTCTTTCTTTCTTTCTCCTTCCTTTCTCTTTCTTTCTTTCTTTCTCTCTGATTTCTTGTTTGGTTCCCTTTGCCACTTGCCTTGAACCCTGAATATCTTTTGAAGTTTCATAGTCACAATTCCATCATCCCCTGAAGAGCTACATCAGAGTCAGAGAAAAGGATTATTCTTTTTAAATAACATTCAGTAACATTTCATTGAGCACCTGTACTGCACTCTAGGTGTGGGGGATACAAATGTTAATTCATTAGATTAGGTTTTGCCCATGGTCCAGGGTACCTACATTTCAGTAGAGGAAACAGAAAATAAACACACACACACACACACACACACACACACACCAGCGTGTGTGCACTATTGCTTATGAAGCAACAGTGCTGCTGCTGCAGAGAAAGTGAAGCAGCAACTATAAACAAGCAATGTTCTCTTTTTGTGTATTCTTTCTCCCAATGGGCATTGCAAACTCATACAAACTACGAATACAGTCATCCACTCCTATCTGTCCCACCACATCTGCAGCTTCGCTTTCTGGCTGTAGTAACTGGGGGCCAAATGCTGTCTAAAGCTGATCAAGAATGAAAATGCTGTCTTGTTCAAGAGTGAGACCACATATAGATTTTTTATGGTGAATGTTTAAATTTATTACAGTAAAAGACACATTGGCATTAATGCCCCTAAAAGTATTCTTCCTTACTTTGAACACTCTTGTCTTTGTATGGATTTTATTATAATGCGCTCTTGTAGATTTTCTATCTTATTAGCTAGTATAACTAAGCTCTCACTGCATCTAATTTACAAATTGCATTGTAACATAGATGTGCATGTGTACAGGAGAAAACAACATATGCCTAGTGTTTGCTGCTACCTGTAGTTTCAGGCGTCCATTGGTGCCCCATAGTGACACATCAACAGATAAGACAGACTGTGATTCTGATACATAGAGGCCATTCACTTCACTGGATCATCTTTATTTAAGAAAGTCGGTCTTTCCTAGGACACTTGAAAATAGAGTTTAATTTATTGAGATGTGCATTTCTTTCATGCTAGGACACGCTCATGATGCCCATGAGCTGTCCGCTTCACTTGAGCCATGATGCTTCTGGGCATAGTCTCTCCAGGGCTATAGAAGACCTCCTCACACACTTGACTTTCTTCCCAGCACTTGTCCAGTAGGCAGGTACTATCAGATACATCTTGCACAAGTAAATGCAAACTGGCAGGAACAGTGAGAATTCCCAGCCCCTTAGAGTACAGAACTCCCTGTATGTCATATGTAGCTGCTGTATTTGGATCTTGAATGTCCCTCAAAGACCAGTATATTGAAGGGTTGACACTTTTGGGAGGTGGTGGAACCTTTAATAGGTGCAATCAAGTAGAAGGAAGTTAAGGCATTGGAGATGTGGCCTTGACAGGAACTGTGGGACATCAGCCACTTCCTGTTCTGTCTTTTGCTTCCTGACGGCCATGAGGTGAACAGCATCCTCTGTCACTCACTCATCACAGACCCCAAAACAACTGAGTCAATCAACCATGTTGTGAAACCTCTCAACCGTAAGCTAAAATAACCCTTCAATCTTTTTAAATTGATTACCTAGGTAAGTTGATTTAAGGTGTTTGTTTTACCAATGGAAACTGACTAACAAATGGGCTTTGAGCTCTAGGTTCCCTCTCTGGATTGTTGCTGGAAGCCCAGTTTCCCAGAACATCAGAGAATGTTCTCACTTCCCATATCCTCTTAGCATTCATGCCCACTTACTCTTATCGGCTTACCGCAAGAATGCAACCCTGAGCTTTAGTGATGAGTCTGAAAATGTTCTCAGAACATGGTCACACCTACTGGGGTCACATCCATTCTGGCAAAGCTGAATTTACAAATTCCCAGGGATCAGTGGACATCTCAAATTTTCTATACCTTAGCTGTAGAGCAAATCATTTGTGGATAATATTTGTCTCATTGTGTTTCCAGAAATCTATCAGTTATAAAAATACATGACTGTAGCTGGTAATTATTGAGCATTTACTCTGAGTAACTATGGTTCTAGGTCTCGGAGAGTATACTCAAACCCCAGTTATTTTCATCCAATCTGCTTACCCAGGGCCCTCCTCTGATCACTGCAACTCTTTTGTTCTGCTGAACTCGTCCCTTTTCTGGACTCCTGTTTCACAGCCCTCGCCCTGCCAGGTAAAGCAATTTGGCAGTTAATTGCAGTAGCCTATATTCTGTCTGCAGCCTACCATGTTATCTTTCACAATGACCCTTTCCCGTCTATACATCTTTTTTTTTCATTTGTAATGAAACTATATATCACACATGTGATTTAACGTTTGTAGAACAATTTTTAATGTCATAGGCTCATATGTTGTTGGAAGTACAAAGAACCTCCTAAACATTTTTGCAGAGATGGACACTGGGCCCAGAGATGTGAAGCAATTTGCTAAGATTATATAGTTGGTTTACTTTTCTTGTTGATTATACATAGCGGAGAGCCTCTTCAAAATCTTATACATAGCGGAGAGCCTCTTCAAAATCTGTCTTTATTCCTCTATGTGCAGTAGAAGGGAAATAGGACTTCATCTTAAAGTTCATTTTAAATCATGAAGTATGTAAAGGAAAAGTCATCCTGTCTGCCTTTCTGTTTGTCTTTTTCTGTCTAATCTGTATTTGTCTATATCCATTCATCCATCTACCAACAATCTGGATTTCTTAGGTTAGTTTCTCGAAGGGTACTTGGTCTCAACTTTGTGTGATCATACTAGTCATATTACTAACCTACTTGGAAGTTTCATGGATGATATTTATTTATAAGTGTCACAGAAGATAAAGAGTTCGGTAGCTATATGTAAGAACAGTACATATTCTGTGCATGTTGCTATTTAATCATTTAATGTTATGCATTTTGGCTTTTATTTATCTTTTTGAAGGATTAAAAGTTTTTGTGTATGTGAAAATGATTGAACCATGTATAAAATGTTAAAAAGCCTTAAAATACACATTAATAAGGAAAGAGTAAATAGCTACTACACTGAAAAAAGATTTGTTTTTGAAGATGAAGCTAAATAGGAAAAATTGAACAATAAACACAGTAAGAAACATTGAGAAGAGTAAAATGCAATGGATAGTTGAACAGTACACAAACTTGAGCATTTATGTAGGAATGGGTAGAAATGAGAGGCTGGGAATGGAAGATGAGGGAATAGCCTAAATATACAGAATAGGTGTTCTCTGTAAATTTTTTTTTTTTGCTATTTTTCACTTTTATTTTGAAGAGAATAAAATCAAAAAAGTAAAACAGAATAAAGCCAATCAAGCAAAACAGTGTAAGTGGTACAGAACCTCAAAACAGGATGATAGGAAATCAACAATGGCTACCATAATGCCTCTTATCATCTTCAAAATTGCTGCCCATATCATCAAACATAATAAAATCAAACAAAACAGAACAGAATAAAATCAATCAAAAGAGAACATTGCAGGAAACAAAACAGTAAAGCAGAGCAAAGCAAAACAGTGAGAACAATATGGGGTTTCAGAAACAAGACAGAAGGAAATCCTCCATAGTTGCTATATTGCATATTGTTATCCTCTAAATAGATGCTGGCTTTATTCCTGCAAAGTCAATCAAACAGTGCAAGCATTAAGTTGTTTTTGTGCCTCAGTTCTTCCAGCTGGTTGCTTACATGGTGGTAAGGGGAGCTCTTAATGTCTCCCAACTGCACGCCGGCTGGCACATGAGAAGGGTGAATTGGCTTCTTCTTTCTCTTCCTGGCCCTGCGTGGCTGCTATTGCCTCTTGGGAGGGGTGAATTACTTCTTGTTTTTCCTCTCAGGACCCACATGGCTCTCTGTAACCTTTTTGGCTTCATTCAGTATCTGAAAAGTTTATTGTTGTAGTTAGGTTTTGTAGTGCTGGGGATCAAAGTCAAGTGCTCACACAAAAGTATAAACTTTATAAAACTAAAAACTTAAGTTGAATTGGATGAAAAAGAAAATCCTACAACAATCTTATGTACCCGATATAAACAATGATGACCTAGTAAAGAACAAAGTCAATCTGACTTTAGGGTTCCAGACAGGACCTCCTGGAGCAACTCCTGTGGAGAGTCTGAGTCCAGTTTACTGAGCTGGATCTTTCATGGCCGGGGTAGGAGGGTTAGGCAGGTGAAGCAAAGCAAGGCATGAGATTGGGGGAATGAGAATGACTGAATGTGTGTCCCTAGCGAAGACTCATTTTCTGCTGGGAGTGCCCTGTGACCTAGCAGATTGGGCAGGTGTGTTGTGTCCTAGCAGAGTAGGCACAAACATTAAAAAAAATAAAAAATGCAAATGTTAAACTCCTCAGTGATGTCAAGATGAGACAGGTTTCTCTGGGGCACTGTCTGGGACAGCCACTGAATAACGAAGGTATCGTTCACACGTGTGAGGACATGACCTACAAAGTGTGTACTGAAGAACACACATTGGCAATGGCTCTCATCGCAGGATGCCAGGATTAAGTCGCCAGCTGGAAAGGACCCAGACTACTTTCAGGTATTTGGCCTGATAAACAAATGCATCAATATTTTATTAATAGCCATTAAGTTCTTCTTAATGTGTGCCTTATACAGCATAAGGCCAAGTTATTGTTCATTCTCCTATAAAGAATTGAAAGTTCTGATAGGTCTTTGGCAGAGCCACTCACCTCCTGGGAGGTCACATTCTGGGATTCTAACCCAGGTAGTAGCAGCTTCACAGTAAGAAGAGTAGAAAGAAAGATACGTGGACTTGAAACACAGGTCCCACAACATTTTAGATTCTTTTCCAGGGCTTTTTTTTCTCCCTATATTGGCTTCTGGATGAAGTTTGGATTTGCGTATCACTGTTAGCTGAAACACTGGTAAACTTGTGAGGATATGAGAGGATGGTGGGGAGCAACCAAGGTAATGGATAAGACAGTGGCAAGTCAAACAAGGAAAGGTTGAGGATGCTGTATCGATCCTTCAACAGAGAGTGAGGGTACCCCTCCAACAGGCCGGGAGGCACTGCAGACACAAAGAAGGCTGTGTGACCCCCTCCTTTCCGAGCTCTATTTTGATAGTAGAGATGGACAAGTAGCAAGTAGATGGCTTTAATGTAGCACATTCATATTTATACTATAGATTAAGGACAAGTATCATGGGAGGGGTGCTTGACTCAGCCTTGTGAGGGGTGGTGGAGGGAGTCAAACATGAGGACAAGTGATCCATTTGATGGGGGAAGGAGGCATGGAGTGAGGTTCGCATGGGAGAGCAAGATGGGCTCAGGAACCTGAAGCAATTCCGATAGTGATATATTTTGTGGAAAGGTAAGGGACAGTAAGCGATTATCATAGAGAAAAGCAAGGAAGGACCAACAGCATTTAGAAGTCAAGGTCTGTTCTGAAGGCAATAAGATGCTATCTGCAGGCTTTTTGAAAAGAAGATGTTTATGCTGGAAATATTATTCAGGCTAATGTATTATAAATGGATTGCAGGAGGCCAGAAGGTCTCACAGGACAGTAAGAATAATTCAAGAAAGTGACGTAATGGAAGTGAAAATGGAGAGGAGCTGGTAGTCACTGGGTGAATTAGAGATCATTTAATGTTTGCTGATAGGTGCATGTCTTCAGATACTTGAAGGACAAGTGGAACATCTTACAGGCTGATGGAAGAAGTGAGGCTATTGGATACTGTATTAGTTAGATTTCCATTACTGTAACAGATGCTTGAGATAAAGTAATTTTTTTAAAAAAGGAAAGCTTTACTTTGATTTATGGCTTCAAAGGTTTTGGTCCATTGTCAGCTGGCTTTGAGACTTCAGGGCCTGTGTCAAGGTAGCACGCTCGTTATGGTGCGAAGACACAGCGTGTCAACCTGCTCACCTCATGGCAGCCCAGAATCAAAGAGAAAGAAGGGTTCGATCTCCTCTTCCAGGGAACACTCTGAATGACCCAGCTTCCTCCACCCAGGCCCTGCCTCCTCCAGGTGCCACCAACCTCCTGACAACATCACTGGCTAGCGACCAGGCCTTTAACACATGGGACATTTCAGATCCAAACCATGGCAGGTAGATTTGTGTCTTATAAGCAGGCAGAACTTCCAAACGATGACCATTTCTCAACAACCAGGTGACTTGGGAGGCTGCAGCTACTGGTAATCATGTAGACATTTCAAACAGAAGCTGGGAAGTGTGCCGTTTGGGGTGTCATCAAGGATATTCTTGTATGGTACCTGGTCTGGATGACTGTGAATGTCTACTTAAGATCTGAACTTCTGTCATGGCTGACAGGATTCCACATGGTGTCCCGCAAGCTGTCCTCCTCAGGCCAGCAGTTGTCTAGAACTCCTGTCTGTTGCTTCTGTACTTCTTGTCCTAAATTAGAAGATTTCAGGAAACATGGAGAGCAGTGGAAAAGGAATGTATGTAGGCAGCAAAAGCGCACCTCCAGGGAGCTGGTGGCAGGAGGACAGTGGTGGGCTGTGGAACCCCTCCCAGCAGGCTGGCAGTGTTAAGTGACAGTGTCTGGCACTCAGAGTGGTGGCACTGGAGACCTCACAGTTTCTTTGACCTGAAATGACATTATTTAAATGTTCTGTGTAGTTTTTGAGTCTTGGCACCCTTTTTGGTGATTATATAAAATATCCAGTATTTTTGTAATAAATTCAGTTTTTGGCTTCAAATTAACCAGAGTTGAATTCCATCCTACTATCCTGATGAAAAAATGATGCCAAGGAATACTGCAAATAATGATGTCATCCTAGAACATTAACAGGTAAAACTTACCTTGGCAGGTACTTCTTTGGTTGTCTGTTACTCTTCCCGGTAAAATGGGTTCATGCTATGTATGGGAGATAGGCTGAAGGGAGTGAATATAACTGAATTTCTTACTGTGTGTTATTCTGAGTAGGGAAAGGATTCAGGAAAAATACACATAGTGAAGCTAATTCATACACACATGTAAATGACTCTGGGACTTAATTTACATCTGAAAATAAAAACCTGTATTGCAACCAACTCTTTAGTGAAGGCAGAGTGAAAAAAATTAGAATAAATTAATTGGGCAAGTTATTTAATTAATTTCCCTTTAAATATCCTTGCTACCCAGAAAACCTCTGTATTCTTGAGTTCCAAATCCACAGATGCTGTTGACCATTGTGGATTGAAAATATTTAGACAAAAGCTTTGTCCCTGTTCACATACACACTTTTTGTCTTGTCGTTCTTCCCTAAACAATATGGCCTACTAATTTATCCAGCATCTCATCACACAAGGTCCTGTAAGTAACCTCGATGACTAGGGAGGAGGTGCACCATAGCAAACGCTGCACCAGTGCGGATAAGAAACTTGAGTATCCTTGGCTTTTGGTGTCTGTAGGGGGTACTAGAATCAGTTGTCCATACACACTGAGGGGGGTGACTGTCTTAGAAAAAGTACAGTCACCCCCTAGGGAGGGAACATTGCATCTTCACTAGAGCTCCCTTCCCCAGAGCTTCCTCCTGGGAAGCTGGTCCACTTTGGACTTGGAGTCACAGTCAGACTGCTAAATATTTAGGTAGCCTAGAGCAGGTTCTTGCAGCCTCCCTGGCCACAAAGGGAGCCTTGGAACCTTTTCCTTTGCGTGGACATTCTGTTGACTCCTGAACTGCCGAGGGCAGATTGTGGGTTTAAAGAAATGGCAGAATCACTGTTCTCTCTCCCATTAAGGTATTCTCTCTCCACTGGTTTTATCTGCTTAGTTAGTATTGTTAGTATTTACTGATGGTGTAAGGATCATTGTCATATGGTCCTGGTTCATTTTCAGGTTGTAGCTCCATTGTCTGTTTAAGTAGACTTTTGCTTTTGCCTTAGAAGGGCTGTTAATATGGGCAAAATCCCTGGCAAGAAGGGATTCCTGGGGTGAGGAAAATACATTTTCAGAGGTTAATGACTGCAGCCAATGCAGAAGCCTTTATACAAAGAATCTTGAACAGGGAAAGTTTAGAAATTATGCTTCAGTCATAGGAGACATTAAGCAAAATGTGGTCTTTAGTTTCTTATATGAAATTATTTAAAGAAAAATTCAAATTCATCTATTCATTTATTCATGCACTCATTCAACTAAACACATGTATCAGTTGCTTCTTAAAATGGCCAGCTTCCATGCAAGGTTTTGAGGATACAAACACATTCCCCATCTCCAGGAGCTCACAGCCTAATTCTGGAAAGATGTTTAGGTTTGGATACGCTGCATGGTAGTTGCTGTTTTTTAGTTACTTGCCTTAAAATAGCTTAAATTCTTGTTACCACTTTTGAAAGGCCTGGAAAGGACTTCAGGGTGGTGCTCACTGTGGGAGAATTACTCACGTAACTCTCATTAGTGCAAATGAAAAAGAGGTGTAAATTCTCACTGATCTAGCTGAGAAAACAAACACTCCTTTGATTTCTGTGGTTTGTTTTTATTTGTTCTGGGTTGAGTCAGGGAAATAATCAGGAAAATTACATGTGTTCAATTGCCCGATTGCTCCAGAACCCTTGGAGTGTCTAATCACAGTTAATAATTAAAACAAAGCAAGGAGACTCCAATGCTGGATTTAAGTACTATCAAGAGAGAAAGAAACCATTTGAGGGCGAAATATAAGGAGTGCTCTGTGGTAGATAGATTTTTATAGACAAACAGGCTATAAATGGAGAGTGGTCTTTAAAGCAAATACAGGTTGTGGTAGATCAATAACAATATTTATTAACCTCTTATAATGTTTCCAGCTTTGTGTTAGACCATGCAGGGGCACAGGAGCACACTTACAGATATTGTGTCATTGAAACAAGGCTGGGATAAAAGTGGGATGAAAGTGGGACATAACTCTGTGTTATATTGGTTAGGATAGTCTGAACTGAACTGCAGCAACAAGTAACCCCAAACTCTAGTGGTTTATAACCATGAGAACTTGTTCCGGGACCCACGTTGGTAGAGCAGCCACCATCTTGAACGTTACTGCGCAGGGGTAGAGAGCAGTATAAGATCAGCACAAGGGCCTCATTGTTCTACTCTCTGACAAGAGCTAGGCTTGTGGTCACATTCAATTTCAAAGAGCAGGGCAAAGGAACCACACTCAAGACAATGACTCCGACCTCGCCAGGCAGCATATCCAAATGTGGTCAGGATAAAATTTAAATTCAGCTGGACACCACTGACCCTTGTGAGATTTTACTGAGAGCCCACTGGTCCTCACATTTGACCACACACTGGAATCATCTACATGGCTTGTTAAACCATAGGTCCTTATACTTTCCCCAGTAATGTCCTGGGTTCAGTAACTGTGGTGTGGAACAAAGAAAAATCTGCATTCCTAAGAAGTTCCCAGAGAAAGCCCGTGTTACTTATCTGGGAGATGTGCTTTGGGACCACAGATCCTGGGTAAGCCAATGGAAATTTCCCCTCTATCTACTAACGCCTTCATTGTAATTGTAGTGAGTGTTAGAACCTGACGTGCATTCTGGCACTTAGTGAAAGGTCTGCATCCTCCAGCCAGAGGGATGCCTGTTGCAGGACCCACAGGTCAGACTGAGCCACATGAGCAGCTTGGGGGGTGGCCTTTCTGTTGTGCCTGCAGGATGCCCCCATAGGGCACATTCTGCCTTTCTCTTACTGACTGAAAGAGTCTTGAACATGTCCATAGTCTCTATGATGAAGAATGTAAGATGCAGGAAGAATTTTCTCTTTTCCTTTCTTAGGTCAGGTTTCTAAACTCTCAGTTCCTCCTTTGGGACTTGAAGGATCCTGTGTAGGTGCCTTTGCTGGAAACATTTCCTTGGGCCTGGATTGCTGAGACTTTGGTCACATGTAGGTCATTTTCTCTTGAGTTCAGGTCAAGCTCCAACAAGCCTGCCCAGGTTTCTGGACATGTCCCCTACCTTCCTATGGCTTCTGCCTCTGGTATCCTGTGAGCATTAGGTCAAATTCAAGCACAGCTAATTTCCAGGGTGCAAATCTTGGCACAAGCATTGTTGCAGGCAGCTGAGTTAGCTGTGAGACAGGGCGGGGTCCTTGAAGAAGCTGGTGCAGAAGCCCAGATACTTTGCAACTGTGGGGGAGACGGACACCTCCTGCTGTGGGCCAGGTCTCAAGACAAAGGATCAAACAAATGCATCCACATCCTAAGGACTGATATTCTAAATAGTTCCCTATCACCCTTAGGAAGTCTGGAGTCACCATCCCAAGCCCCTAGGGAAGATTCACTGCTCTCTAAGAATGCCCACTTTCTATGTGATTCGCTTCCCCATTTGTCCCCAATTTAATCAATTTTACCTAAACAATTAATCTTATTTGCTAACCAAAGTAATGTCCCACCTTATGCCCATCTGCCTTGTGAGTTCCCAGTTCCCCACCCCCCCACGAACCCCTCTCGCCCCATGATTTTGCTCTATAAAAGTCCCTGGAAAAGACAGAGTCCTTGGCAATCCACTCAGGATTCCTTCTGTCTCTCTTTCAGACAGAAGCTTTCTTTTTCTCAATAAATATATTCTGCTCTTAACCTCCATTGTTCCTAAAATTCATTCTTCGATTTTAGAGAACATGAACTTGTACTGGACATAGTAGGTTGGGAGTTTCATTCCCCTATATCAGCATGATGCCACCTAAGAGACATCAAAAGCATGGAGAAAACAAGAAGCTAAGCCTGCCTCTGAGTCAGAGCCACGTGCGGACTGACTGGGGGAAGCCAGGTGCCAGCCCATTTCAGCTCATGGGCTGATAGACAAGAAGAGACAATCCACCCCCTCTGCCCCAGTAAGCAACTGGTTGATCTGGAGAAACACAGGCTGTGAGGATGGCTAATGAGGTAAAATACAACTTAATGCTTGTAGTGTTTAGTGTTTCACCGACTTTGCAGGTCTAAAGCCAGTAGTCTGATTATTTGGTCAGAGGGTAACAATACGCAATGTAGCATCTATGGAGGATCTCCTTCTGAAAGGGTGGTCACTCTTAATTCCCTATTATCTTGTTTTTAAATGCTGTATCATTCTCATTATCTTGTTTGGTTGGGTTTTATTCTGTCTTATCTTGTTAAATTTTGTTGTATCTCATGGCATGGGCAGCTGTTTCAAAGATAACAAGATATATTATGGTAGCCATTTTGGATTTACTACTATCTTGCATTCAAGTCCCATATTGCATTCATTGTTTTGTTTTTATTGGTTCGTTTCTGTTTCTGTTTTGTTTGACTTTACTATGTCTGAAGGTATGAGCAGCTATTTTGAAGACAACAAGAGGCATTATGGTAACCATTGTTTATTTCCTATTATCTTGTTTTGAAATCCTGTGTCACACTGTCTTGTTTTGATTGGCTTTATTCTGTTTTGTTTGGTTTTATTTTCTCTAAAATAAAATTTTAAAAAAAGAGCACAAAGAGACCTAATTCTGCTTGGAACACCCACACTCACAAGAAACACCCAGCTCTGGGAGTGATGATTTCAGGGGCCTCGGCTTGACATTCACAAGGATATCTGTGTGGCCCATGTGTGCTGATTTCTAGCAGAGAGAGTGGCCTGCAGTGCAGGTACATTCGACTCTCTTCCTCTTGCAATTAAGAAGACTGCAGCAGCTGGACATGGTGATGCATGTCTATCCCAGCAAGGGGAGGCTGAGGCAGGAAGATGAAAACTTCCAGCCCAGCCTGGGCAACTTAGCAATTTAAAAAGACCTAATCTTAAAATAAAAAATAGCTAAAGGGCTGTGTATTGTAGCACAATGTGAAGGCCTGGGTTCAATGCCCCATACAAAACAAGAGCAAAAACAAACAAACAAACAAAAGCCCAAAGAGACTGTAGCTTTCAAATGCTAGTTTATCCCTAAGGTTTGAAATAAAATAAAATAAAATGAAATAGAAAACACAAACAGCTTCTCTTCTAAAAGTAATTTAAGAAGTAGAAGCTCATTTCTGTGGTGTCAGCAGAAAAAAGAGAAGTACTTTTTAAATTAGTACACGTTTGTGGTACATGAAGGTTATGATAAGCCAAGCAGAGGAGGGGCACATTCATTTCCTACTGCATGACCTTTGTTCCAAAATCTTAGCATTCTGAAGGAAATGTTCCACAGGCAAGCCTTCAAGAGGGCCTTGCTCTTTTTGCTATTTTAATTTGTAGGTATTTTAATATTTGTGGATAATATATGGAAATGCAGTTCTCTCTTGGATAGTAAATTTATATGCAGGAACTTTGCTCAGTTTCGTGGGTCTCACATGTTTCTCTGTAGACTTTGCACTCTCTGGGTAGACAGTTACATGTAAACACTGACAGCTTTCTTGGTACATTTTTTGCTTAGTGTATGCTGATAGTTCTCTCTCATCCTGCTGAGCTGGCTAGGGCCTCAAAGACAGAACTGAAGAGAAAGAAAATTCATCCTTGTCTTGTTTCTGATAGAAAATTATGGTTTTATTATTTCATCATTGTGTATTTATTTATGGTAGATAAAGATCAGATTTATTAGATTAAGGATGTTTCACTGTCTTCCTACTTCAGTGTTTTTCTCATAAGTATACACTGATTTTTGAATGCCTTTTTGAGTCTATTGAGATCATATTTAAACTGTTATTTTGGTACAATGTATTACGGACTGATTTGTGTGATGTCAAACCTAAATCAATGAAATAAATTGGCTGTCATACTACATTATTTTATAAATTGTAGGATTTACCTCACTAGTATTTTTGTTCAGAATTTTGCATCTTAAGAAGCAATGACCTGTTTGTATACTATTCCTTTCTTGTTTTGATACAAAAAGTCTAAATCTCATATGTGTGTGTTTATGAAAGATATATATTATTGTCAATAATGATGACTGATTCATTACATTAAAGTTGATTTTGTTTTCTTTGTAATACTGTGTGTGTATACAGACAGAATGAAAAGAAAGTTATTTCAGGGACTCAAATGGAGGTCAGTGCAAGCTTTGTCCAGATGGATCCTTACTCAGGGAACTGTGAAGCCGGGGCCTCCCCTGCTGAGCTGAGGTTAGGGTTTTCCAGGCTGAGAAAGAATCTGCACCTGTGCTCACCGCTGCAGGAGGCAGCCGTTTTCCCTCTCAAATGAAACTCAAGGTTGGGGGTCATTCCCATTGTGTGTTCCTCATTTGATAATCATCAGGACAATAGGTTTCAAGAACTGTTTATACAAGTCTTTTATTCTATTAACTAATTAACATTCTCAGGTAGCAGAGGTAGTTGGCCACAGTCAGAGAAGGGAGTAAAGTTGGAAGAGAAGAATAGACAGAGTGGGCTGAATATAGAGCTCAGCGGTGCAGCGCCTGCCAGGCAAGCTTGAGGTTGTGAGTTCAATCCCTGGTACAAAAAAAAAAAAAAAAAAAAAGGCAGAGTGATTGCAGGGATCAGCAAGGGACAACTCACTAGGGAGAAGTCCAGCCACAGAAAACGAATCCCATCCTACAAACTCAGAGACCAAGTTCAGATAATCCTCAAATACTCCTTCACTGGCCTTTCTATCCTCTTTACTAGTGTTCCCAACCCTGCAGGACCACTGTTTGTCCTCCAGTTTTGCTTCTACTTCCTTCTCAGTTATCTTTGTTTTATACACTACCCTCCCTAAATTTCCCCACCACAGGGTAAAACTGCTCTACCAAGGGGAAACACTTCACATAAAAACTCCTAATTTATGATCAGTTCTGTTCTATAACTATAGAATCAGCTCCTACAGTCTAAAGTAAAAAACTGATAGTTGGCACAGTTTGTTAGTTTCTAAATTGTGCTTGATACTATTGTTATTGCCAATTTTATTACTTTAGCTAGGATGTCATATCTATTGTAGTCAGTTGTTCTCTCTTTAACAATACTGGGATGCCTTGGGGAAATAATCTCACCACAGCTCTACACCAAAGAATTGAAAACTGAGCCAAACAGATATCAACGTACCACTCTTAATTAATCTGGAAGGTATGATTATGGGACAGACACGAACTGAGAATTTCCTACACATATCCCTGAAGAATAGACTTTTCCTGAAGAGTCTCTGAGACTAGTAATACAGCTATCTACTACAAAAACTCAAAAAGATCATCACAGAAAACAAAATAAAAACTTTTTGGAGTACAAAATGACAAAATGAAAAATGAAAATGCTATCTCAGACCTTCAGTCCACCAAGAACAAGTCCAGGAGACATCAGTATAGAAGACATAGGAAGATGGACATCTGAAATTCCTGAAAAGATAGCAACCAAAGTAAAAAAAAAAAAAAAATCCCTGAGGCTACAGAGGAAATCAGGTCAGAAATATCCCAGATAAAATTTCTAAAGGAATTGCTCACCAAATCTAGAGTACATATAGATTTAAAAAATAGATCTTGATAAGAAAAGGATAGAAACCTTGAATGATCAATATAGGAAAGACATAGAATGCATAAAATGGATTCAAACAGATATCCAGGCAATTAAAAATTCCATTTAAGCCTGGAAAAACTGCTTGAACAAAACTGAAGACAGACTTTCATAACTTGAAGATAGGATTGGTGCTAGTCATAATGAAAGGAAAGATCAATTGAAAGTAACAAAAGATCAAGAAATAACAATTCAAAAGCTGCAAGATGACACAAAGAAAAATAGTATAAGAATAATTGATGTCAGTGAAAAAGCAGGAGACAACACAAATGACCTAAAAAACTATTTGCAGATGTAATAGCAGAAAATTTCCCAAGCATGGGAAAACAATCTGACAAAAGTGAGACATATAGAACTCCAACTAGCCATAACCAAAATAGATATACACATAGACATATAATAAGATTCTAGGAATTCAGCACAAGAATTGCATATTAAAAGCTGTTAGAGAAAAGAAATAGATCACCTATAAAGGAAAGCTCATCAGAATCATGGCAGACTCCTCAACACAAACCTTCAAGTCAAGAAGAGCTTAGAATAAAGTATTTCAGGTATTCAAAAAAACTTTGAACCCAGATTGTTGTGCCCTGCAAAACTATCTTTCCAGATTAATGGAGAAATAAGATACTTCCATGACAAAGAACAACTGAAGAAATTTATTACCTCCAAAATGCTACAAAGGGTATTGAAAGGTATTGTAGACAGAGATAAAAATGAACACATTCCACATATCCTGTGGAAATTCAGAAGATCATCAATACCTACTTTGAAAATCTTTACTTGCATTAGATGGAAAGCACAGAAGAAATGGACAGATTCTTAGAAATATATGAATTACCAAAGGTGAATCAAGAAGATACAAAAATTCTGAATAACCCAATATCAGTTAATAAAATTAAAGAATGTAATTAGAAGCTTATAAACAAAAGCTCAGGTCCAGATGAATTCACGGCTGAGTTGTACAAGCAATTTAGATTTACTGCCAATACTCCTCAAATACCTTAATGAAATTGAAAGAGGAGCAATACTACCTATCTCATTCCTGGAGGAAAGTATTAACCTGATACCAAAACCAGAGAAAGACCCAACCAAAAAGATGTGCTACTTGACAATCCCCCTAATGAACACAGATGCAAAATCCTTAGTAAAATACTAGCACACAGAATGCAGCAAATCATCAAGAATATCATATACCATGACCAAGTGGGATTTGTCCCAGGAATGCAGATGTGGTTCTACATACATAAGTCAACAAATGTAATACACCATATCAACAGAACCAAAGGCAAAAATCATGTGATCATTTCAATAGATGCAGAAAAAACTTTTGACAAAGTCCAACATTCATTCATGATAAAAAACCCTACAGAAAATTGGAATAGACGATCTTTACCTCAATCTGATAAAAGTCTTCTATGACAAACCAACAGCCAACATGAAACTAAATGGACAAAATCTAAAAGCTTTCACTCTAAATCAGGAACCACACAAAGATATCCATTACCATCACCCCTATTCAATATAGTTTTGGAAACATTAGCCAGAACAATTAGACAAGAGAGAAAAAAAGGAATAATGATAGGAGAGGAAGAAGTTAAATTGTTATTTGCAGATTTCATGATTCTCTACATAGAAGAACCCAGAAACTTCCCCAAAAGACTTTTAGATTTTAGATTTAATATCCAACCTCAGCAGTACAGTTGGATACAAAGTTAACACTCAAAAATCAATAGCTTTCTTGTACACAACAAAACCACTGAGAAAGAAATTACACAAACCACACCCTTTAAAATAACACCCATAAAAATGAAATACTTAGGAATCAATACAACAAAAGAAGTAAAAGATCTATACATTGAAAATTACAGTACTCTGAAAAATGAAATTGAAGAGGACCTCAGAAAATGGAAAGGTATTCCTTGCTGATGGATATGAAGAATCAACACTGTGAAAATGGCCATGCTCCCCAAACTGTTATACAGATTCAGTGCAATCCTGATCAACATACCATTAGCATATCTCACAGATCTAGAGAAAACATTCCTAAAATTCAACTCATCTGAAACCAGAAGAGACCTAAAATAGCAAAGGCAATCCCGGGCCACAAAGGCAAGGCAGCAGGCATCACAATCCCTGAACTGAAAGTATACTGCAAAGCTACTATGATAAAATCAGCATGGTACTGACAAAAAAAACAGACCTGAGGATCAATGAAACAGAATGGAAGATTCAGACACAGTTACAAACATACTCAGCTACCTTGTCTTTGAAGAGGAGGCCAAACATGTTCACTGGAAGTAAGACAGCCTCTTTAATAAATGGTGCTGGAAAACTGGCTTTCCACATGCCGAAGACTAAAACTAGATCCATGCCTATCACCATGAACTAAAGTAAAGTAAAAATGGATCAAAGATCTAAATATCAAAACAGAAACACTAAATCTACTGGAAGAGAAAGTAGGTTTTTTTTTGTACCAGGAATCAAACTTAGGACCTTGTGTTTGCCAAGCAGGTACTTATGCTACTGAGCTGAATCCCTGGCCTAAGTTTTACTTTTTTTTTTTTGGTAGTGGGGATTGAACTCAAGACCTTGTGCTTGCCAAGCAGGTGCTTATGCCACTAAGTTAAACTCCTGGCTCAAAAGCAGATAGAAATGTTAAAGACATAGAGGTAGGGAGAGAGTTCACGAACAAAACCTAAACTATACAGGAAATACTTCAAAGAATCAACAACTGGAATCTCATCTTATTAAAAAAAAGTTTTGAATCTCAAAAGAAATAACTAACAGAGTAAAAAGAAAACCTATGAATTGGTAAAAAAAACTTTAGCCAACCTTCCCTCAGACAAAGACTTCTATCTAGAGCATAATTTAAAAAATGACCCCCCTACGTTCAAAGACCCAATCTAAAAATGGGCATCTAAGATGAATATATGCACTTCTCCGATGAAGAAGTACACATGGTAAATGAATATATGAAAAAATGTTCAACATCATTGGTCATTTGAGAAATACAAATTAAAACAACATCAAGATTGCATCTTACCCTGGAAAGAATGGCTCTCATCAGAAAAACTGTCCATTAATAAATGCTGGTGGGGATGTGGGGAGAAAGAAACTAATCTCCACTGTTGGTTGGTGATGAGTGTAGACTGGTGCAACCACTGTGGAAATAAGATTCCTGAAAAAATTAGAATTAGAGGTCCCATTCGACCCAACTGCTCTCCTTCTGGGTATTTTTCCAGAAGAATTGAAAACATAGTACTACAGTGATATATGTACACCTATGTTTACAGCAATTTGTGATCACTAAATCTTGGAAACAACCCAAATTCCCATCTACCAAGGAATGGGTAAAAAAAGATGTTGTATTTTTATACAGTGGAGTACTACTCAGGTATAAAGAATCACAAACTCAAGTCTTTTATAGGTAAATGGGTGCAACTTGAGATCATATTCATAACTGAAGTAAATCAAACTTGTATGTGTAAACATTGTATTGTCTCCCTAGTGTAAGAAGTTGAAAGGGTAAATAAGATCCAAAGAATACAGTAGATACTATGAAAGGGAAAGAAACTGTTCAAAAGGAAAGAACAACTGGGATGTGAGAATAGAGGCAAGAAGGAGAAAGAGTATACACACACACACACACAAGATAGCTAAGATAATTGTACTACTCACTGTATTATTTCATTGACAGGAACAGTTAGTGCTTATATTGTTTAATCAATTTTGCATGCTTTTATCTGATAATTTGAGCAATTATTTTGAAGACAACCACATACAGTGTAATAACCATTGTTAATTTCCTATCATCTTGTTTTGAAATTCTGTATCATTTTTAATGTTTTTTAATTATTTTTAAAATTTATATATGTATATAAATTTTTAATTATGTATATAATTTAAAATACATTTATGCACAAGATAGTTAAGATAGTTATACTGTAAATTTCTCTCAGTTCATTGGAAAGAAAGTTTTGTGCTAATATTGTTTGGACAATTGAATGTTGGTATCTGAACTAATTTAAAGATAACATTACACAATATATTAACCATTGTTACTCTTCTGTTATCCTGTTTGGAAATTTTTTAAAATCTTTTTTTTCTTTAAAATAAAATTTAAAAAGAGAAGAAAAGAATAAACCAAGGTGTGGGTGGAGAACAAACCAAGGACCCTCTGTTATGTTTGTTTTCTTGATTTTCTAGCATAGAGACAGATAAAGATCTGACTGATAAACTAATCAAAATATGTCATAGGCATGTACTATATACCATCATAAGTCTCACCATTCTGTACTGATAATGGACACCAATAAAAAATTTTGAAATAAAAAAGCAAAACATAAAAGAATTATAAACATAGCAGTAAGTTTGTGCAAACTTCCCCACTTCCCATGTTACAGCCTCCTCCGTCTTCAGCACACATCTCCCCATGGCTTCTAGACAGCACTTAGTGTGGAAATCACAATGAAATTGTGGAATCACAATTTGCAATAAAGTGGGTAAAGTATTTTAATTGATCTATTTTCTTTTTAAAGAAGGAGGGAGAGAGGGAAAGAGAGAAAGGCTGTACATTAGAATTGGGGGAAAGTCTTACTAGAGTGAGAAAGAAAGTTTGTGGGAACAACAATCATTCCCGTGAATGATACCAAGAAGGCAAAGATAAATAGAGAAGATAAATACATTTTTCTGTGCATAAAGAATGAATTTTTTGTAGCTCATCTGAACCAACCATGTTTCTTTTAATATGATACCATTTCAAGGATGGACCACATAGGGTTCCAGTTATATTTAGATTATTTATAAAAATTTGCTTTGGAAGTAGAAGGCTTGCACAGAACAGTTTATATATTTACTGACTTCTCTTGCCTGGAACATTAGGCAGATATTGGTCTATGATATGAAGAGACAAGGAGAGACAAGTCTAGCTGAATTATTCCCAAAATCAGTCATTGTTGCTAATCAAAGCAGAGCTAGTTAGTACAAATACAAGACAAGAATGTCCCCCCTAACTCGCATCAGTTTTGTAGGAGGTCTCCCCTGGGCCCACACCGCATCAAAATAATTCTCACTCAGTTTTTTAATATCAACACACATGCAAGGGTTCCTCTTTTACTCCACTTTCCGCCTGGAGTCTCTGCGCTATAGAAGATATTTAACTGAGGGTGTCAAGAGAAGGGAGAACCGCGCTTTGGAAATGCTGCACTGACAGACAGGATGGTGTAGCAGGAGCTGCTGGCGTCTACCGTATGACCTGGGTCGGTGCTGCTCTAGGGCCCATGGCTGCTTCCGTCTCGAGGGCCTCGGGCTCTCCTGGAAGGCTTTCTCTGGCCTTCTCTGGGGACGATTGGGAGGATCGGGTAGTTAAAGTATCTGGCGATAGCCTATAGCACAGTGGATGAGAGTACTGGGTGGCTACCCCAGCTTTCTTTGCCTTTGCTGGAGCTGAGTAAAAAAGGTTCTACACCCTCTATCAGAGTCCGCACCCCCATCAGCCTCCTCTGACCTAGTAGTAATTTACTTAAACTTCAGCTTCATTGGTTTAATTCCTTCCTGTTTTTCATCACCCAATTTCCTGGTCAGAGCTTTCTGTGATCACTCATTTATTAAAAACTACTTGCCCTGATACTCCAGAGTCTGCACCTGGGTCAGCTTTCTTGACACAGGTAGGGATGGATGATGTTTGAAAAAGGAATAAACTCATGAAGTAGGAAAACATGAGTTTTTCCTACTTCACTGTGTCTCAGTTCCAGTCTTCCCTTCTCCCATATCCTTTTCCTGGAGTGAGATTTTGCAAGAACAACATCGTAGTTCTGTCTAGGCAGGTTGAAATAAAAAGACAGAGTGTGCGTAGTGAGCATCGAATGGATGGGATTTCACATATAAAAGGACAAAGACTGAGGAAGTCTATGCTTTCTATCGTACCCTGAGAACAAAATCCCATATCTAATAATTTCTTTCTTAACATTCCTCCTTTCCCTGTCACCCCTTAACGTCATAAACCCAGAAAAGTATCTACCTTGGGCTTCAGATAGCATGCCTCCCACCTGAATTGTCCTCCATAAAAGCTTAATAAGTGATTTTTTGTTAAAGTTTTATTTACTGTTCTAAAATATCTTTCCGAGCATCTTCTAGATTATGTCACGATTACACAGTTGTAGCCAGAAAACAAACAGTAGGTGAGAGATTGCCTATGACAGTTCACATTCAATGGTTTTTGATACCCCGGAGAGTGGCTCTAATAGATAAAAAAAAATTTGGCATAATTAAAACAGTATCCTTTTATATCTAAATAAATTTTTTATGTGCACATTTTTAGGGATACACTGGTTTTAATTTTCCCTCCTTGAATGTCCTGGATAAAAATTATGTAAGCAGATTCCAGGGTACATAAACTGTCATTAACTCCAACTCTGAGTGGAGTTTGAAAGTGACACCATGGTAATCATTTTTCTCCGTGGAGGTGAGAGTGTCCATGCCTTTAGCTTGATCTTTTCCACCAGCCTCACTGTCCTTCCCTTCCTCCTGCTTCTGTGTCCTCCTTTGAGAAGTGGGATTTTCTAAGGACATGGCTGTATCTTTGTCACCTGGGGATCCATATTTAGACAATAGTGGACACAGAGTCAATGCTCAATAAATGGCTATAGAGTTCAATTTGCTAGAATTTCACGAACCCATCTGAATGCCGATGATTGACATCCTAATTAAAAATGACCTCAATCTTTTCGTGATAGCAACGGAACATAGATCTTGAAGTTTTCAAGCTTATTACTTTCTGTAGTTGGCATAAAAATCCTGAAGTTCTTCTCTTCTTAGTGATCCTCTGTGCTTTAGATTGACCATTATTTCGTGTCATCATTCCTTAATCTCTTTTCCTGTTTGATGTTATTTTTCTATATATCCACAGATATGACTATTGTGGAAGGCCAAACTGACTTAGAATGTGGGACTAAGTTATGCCTAAATGCCCAGAAAATGGACAGAATTTCAAAAGTAAGATAATTGTACATGTGTGAAAGTTGACATGAATTCAGTTGTATTTAGCCAACACTAATTTAACAGTATTAGCAAAAATATATGACAGGTATTCTGAGAGACTCCAGCTTAATAATCATTTTTAAGAAGCAACTCAAAATTTTAAAAGTTTACCATCCTTGCATAGCACAGTGATGATGGGGAGAAATGGAAAAGTTTGGGGAACATAATATTTCAAAAATTATCCATATATCTTATATTTGGAAAATCACAAAGTACATGTGTTTATATGACATAAAAAGAAGATATACAAAGAGAAGTTTAAGAAGATTCCAGAAATGAGAGATGGGGAGAATTTCACTTTTTATTTTATATACTTCCATGCAGTTAAAGTTTGCAATTTACTTTTTTTTTTTAAACAAAAAAAGTTTTAAAAAACAAGATGCATATTTCTAAGTCCTCAGAGAGCTTCACGTGCACTTGAGGACCTTCAGTGCATGTGTCCCGTTGTTGCGGGTCACATGTAGGGTGGCTGCCTTGATTTAGCCTCTTCCTGAATGCATGCCCACACCCCCCAAGTGCAGCAGCCTCCTCTCCCAGCCTGTGGCTGCCAGTGAATGTGACACTGTGCCAGTTCTGCATCTATCTGTCTTGGAGAGCTGATGTGAGAAGTGTAACCAGTGTGAGACCACATGCTGTGGGAGAACCCAGATTGGCCACATGAAGAGGCCAGTTGGAAGATGGGTTAGTTTCTGTGATTTCTGTAACGAATTTCCAGAGTTTGTGTGGCAGAAATCGATTTTCTCCTAGCCTGGAGTCCAGACGTCTGAATCAGGGTATTGGCCACGCTCCCTCTGGACACCTGTGGGGAAAGCGTTTCTGTCTTCCTCCAGCTTCTGCTGCCATGACTTGGCTTGGTCACATCTCGCCAAGTGCTGCTTGCATCTGCATACCTCCCGCCCTGTGCTCATCTCTGCATGAAAACTCTTCTGGCTCTGGTCTTATTTGGACAGTGGTGAATGGACATATCAAGAGTTTGCCAGGGCAATTCAGGAAAATCTCTCGTGGTCCCTAATCACGTCTGTAGCCATGTACAGTAATAGCCACAGATGCTGGGGATTTAGAAGTGAATAAATTTGGAACAAGAGAGACTTTTCCCCCAGTCTGCCTCAGAAGATCACTGAGACCTCAGCGTGTAAGTAAAAACTTCTTAGGTCTTTTCAATTCAGCTGCATTTTGGGTTGAATACAGCCGATAATCTTAGCTAAAGGCAGGTAGCAAAGACCAGCTCCCTGCTGAACCCAGCCAGTCCCAACAATGAGAAATAAATCATTATTTCCAGCCATAACTTTTGGGGCCATTTGTTGTGCAGGAATGGATCACAGAGACATGTACCCACATTTCTAGCCATAGTAAAGAAAACTGGTGTTTTTTGTCCTTCTCAATACATTTCAACTCTGCCTATCTTGAATGTCTCCATCACATTGATGCTTAATAGTAAAAATAGTAGTTTTGATTTCATTTATCCCCTTTTCCATATTTGTCTGCCTTATAGTCTCTTTTTTCTTTTTTTTGGCCACAAAATGGCCAGAAAGTTTCCAGAGTCTTATTCTAGACATTTTTTTTTTAACTTATAGATCTCCCAGGCTGTGTTTAAATAATATCAACCATGGTGTGCACACGGAGCTCATTCTGGACTGGGCATATGATCTTGGGCAATTTCTTTTCCCGAGCCTCTGTGAGTCTAGGACCATCGCATCCACCTTAGAGGAGAGCCAGGGTCAAGCGCTTCCAGGCAATGGCTGATATATGGTAGGGTCTTAATAAATACTAATCCCCACTAGTGTACATCCTATATTAGTCTTTTTATTTGTGCCAGGAAACAGTCTGAGTAGAAAAAAAGAAAGCTGGCTGCAAAGAGAGGAGACCCAGAGGACTTTGAAAAATCACAATCCAGAGAATAGACCAGTGAAGACAGACCATTATGTAGACACAGAAATGGCAGACTGTGATATTCTGAGGCCCCACTTAGCATTTGAACACATTCTCCCACATTTGTCTAGGGTCTTATTTCTCGAGCCCACAATATTTTTTAATATTCCTTTACTTATTGCCTCTTTGCACACCTTTCCCCTTGCTTGTGTTTCTTATCTAGCTGAGGCCTCCCAGGAAATGGGAGGGAAGAAGCCAGCAAAAATTAAATTTCCCTTGTCATGGGACATATGGCAAGAACTGGATTCAGATCCTGGATCTGCCCTTTCCAAAGGTGTACAACTTTGCTCGCAGTAGTTCACTTTTGAACTTCACTCTCCTCACCTGCAGAATGGGGATAATCACAGCACTATTGAGAGTGTTAAATGAAAACATGTAGAAAGTGCCTGGCTCATAGCTGGCACTCTGGGAATAGTTGGAAGGGGAAGGAATGGCATGTGGGAGGTTCTCTGTACACACTCCTGCCCCCCTTCTGTAGAGTGGGCAGAGATCAGAAAAAGGAGAGGAAGGAGAGATCCTTTCTTGAAAACATTCACACAGGCCCAGGGGCTCACGCCCACACAGGAATGCTCCCTGGTTCCGTGAGGAGCATCTTCACTATGCAGTGCAGACATACACTAATACAAATGCTTGTATGATGTTTGTAGGAATGAAACATGTGAAGTGATACCCAAACCCTTTAACATATCTACCATGGGGAAGTGGTGTCTATGTCCTTTCCACATGAATCTTGGTGCCTCATGAACCCTTCAGTCGACAGAGTACTGTTGTCCTTGATACCCACAGGACACTGGTTCTAGGGGCTCCTGTAGAGACCAAATCCCAGTACATTCAAATTCCTTATATAAAATGGCACAGTATTGTGTACATTCTCCTGCACACTATAAGTCACCTGCAGATTATTTATAGCATCTAATAAAATGTAAACTATTTATAAATTGTTGTGCTATATTATTTCAGGAATAATAATGAGGAAGAAAGTCCATATGTTCAGTATGCATGCAATTTTTAAAAATAGTTTTGATGCACAGTTTGTTCGGTCTGCAGCTGTGGGATCTGTCCATCCAGGAGTCTGCTGAGGGTCCGGGAGCTGCCTGGTCCCACACAGATGCAGGGGATGATGATGAAACTTCTGGCACCAGGTTATCTGCCTGTCTTTTTAGGATACTCCCACCCTCTGTGAAAGAAGGGTCTCTGAGGAGAAGACCCTCCTTGGACTGCCTGCCACAGAGGCCCTGACAGCTGTCCCAGTTCCTGGCCCCAGCAGAGCCCCCAGCAACCCTAGTGCCCCGGCTGCAGCTTTGGCAGTGACCCTCATGGTGCTTCCGCTGGATCAGCACCTCAGATGGTGGCAGCACATCCCGCGTGAGCACAGGCAAAATGAACTGGCTGGCTTTGGCAGTCATCTGTCACATGGTGGTAATATGTGTCACCAGAACAGCCAGACCACTGGGAATCTGCCGATGTGGACACAGGGCAGCTGTGACTCAGTCATAAAAGTGCTGCCTTCAAAGGCGTCCGGTCTTGGTTGACAGATGTCCAACTAAGAGATGGTAGAGCCAGAATTTTGTGAAATCGCCATTTTTAAAAGAGATCGGTTACTAATGAGAAGGTGTTGAAAGAGACAGCATTCATCACCCTACAGCCGTGCAGGTGTTGGCAGGGCCAGGAGCTGCCAGTGACTGCATCTGCTGTCTGTGGAGGCGAGGGAAAGCTGTGTGCTTGGCCCTACCCAGTGCCTTCCCAGGAACTGCGATGCTGGGTGGGACCGTCCTGGCCTCCAGCCCTCAGCAGTGCGTCCTGTATAGCGGATTAGTGCCTGAAAACCTCGCCAGAGTGAGCGTTTGTGTAATCCCACATCTGAACCAAACAAACTGCCTCTTGTTTCACTGGTGGCCGCAGCTTGACCTGTTTAAGGCTGACTGTAAAACAGTGACCCAGGGGGTGTTGTTCCTGGTATTTTGATTGAGAGGAAATAATAGAAGTTGGATGGGAAAGGATAAAAGAGGGAAAATTCGTGGAAGACGAAAGTTCACCAGTTTCCCCTTGAAACCAATCTAAGAACGATAAAAAAAATTGTAACAATAAATCTCTCAGTGATTTTTTAAGTGTTTGGGGGAAATAAGCCCCCCACCATTTTTTTTCCATTTTTTCATTTGTGCTTGTGATCCATAACCCTCTCATTCCCTTGGTGGCATAGGTACACACACACACACACACACACACACACACACACACACACAGCAGCTTTGCTTATTCTCAACCCCTTCGCTTCCTTCCCTATCTTCCCAACCCACATGCTCTTCCTCCCCATAAAAGTCCTTTTTACTGTTCGTGGCTGTTGTTGAGGGTGTTTGGCTTTGGGGGTGAACTCACATTTTACTGTGGAGGAAAGAGGTGCATATCATTCATTCAGTGTGAGTTGGTTGCCAACTCTGTTCAGGATTGAATTCAGAGCCATTGGCCCTGCCAATGCCAAGGACAAGGGACGTCTGTGCCTATGAGTGAGAGGTACAGAGTGACTCAGGAGCGGTGCCCATTGCAGAGTGGAGGCCTGTGCAGTCATGGGTGGAGAAGGCATCATTCAACTGGAGACAGTTTTGCCAAAAATGGCAATGTCCCTGACCACAGGTCAGGCACGCGCGATGTCTGTCCCCTCAAGTCTTCTTCACTTCAACAAGGAATAAAGATGTTAATTTACTTATGAGGTTGCCCTGAAAGTGTTCTGTACAGTAAGCGTAAATATGGTAAATATTTTAATCATTTATGTTGAAGTTATTTGGGAAATGACACAAAGGCAAAGTGATGAAATGTTTCTCTCCCACCTTGGTAACCTCATGTTAGCTTACTCCCCACATAAACAGTGTAACCTTGTGAATTTGCATTTTCTAGACATATTTATGTATGGACCCAAAGTCTCACCATATACACCAGCCTGGACTTGCTTGTTTTCACGTGATGATGTGACGTGGGCTGCTTCTACATGTTCACAGCTGCTCATTTGTATGTCCTTGCTCTTTCCTGTACTGATACAGTATTTCCTTTTATATGCATAATATATTTAATTAATTCCTTGTTGGTGAGCGATTGCATTGTCTCCATAGTAACTTTCTTTTGAAGTAGAGTAAATTCTGTGATATGTGTATAAATAAACTCTGATTTGATCTCTGGGACTGATTAATCAACATTTGAAGTAGCCTGACCAATAATGGACACTTTTAGGGTGATGATTTAGAACTTCAAATATCCTTACAACATTTGCTAATTAGCATGAAAGAAGAAATTAGTTGACTTCAAAATAAGTGGCTGGTTAGGGAGATTATACATTCCTCATGTTCCTTATGTTACTTGACCATCCAGCACCTGCCATGGAGCACGCCAATTCACTTGGCAAAATGTGCAGTCTTTTATTAGAAAAGACAGCAAAGTGCATTTTGCTGGGAAGTTAATTCATATCCTCATGTGTTCTGGCTGCTGAGACACTGTACCATAAAGTGGGCGGCTTACAGACAACAGGAGTTCATTTCTCAGCTCTGAAGGCTGGAAATCCAAGGCCACCTTACCAGCAGAGCCATTGCCTCATAGGGTTCTGTTTCCTGCTGCCTACAGGGCCCTCTTTTGCCTGAAGCTCACCAAAGGGCCCTTTGTAGTCCTGTTTTCTGGGGGTGCTAATCTCATCTATGAGGCGTGTCTCCTCAGCCACTGTTCTCCAAAAGCCCTACACCCTTGCATCTTACCTGTGTTGCAGGGAAGGACTTCAAAGGTGTGAATTTTGCAGGGGCTGCTTTATGAAAATTCAGACTGCAGCAAACCCTCTAAGGGTTTATGCCTTTTTACAGATAACATTTAACAGCTCCTTTTAGGACCAGAGACTTAACCATGGTCATAGTCTCAGTAAACGGTTGCATGGGGGCTTAGCATTATTCATGTGATCAGCATAAGCACAATGGCAGAGACTCGGTAGAAGCACCATAGTTTCCCGTGCTTCTGGGCCATCTATGGACTTGTTTCCTGGGCTTTCTTGCAGTTGGCTATGGGCTTGCACCAGGTTCTTCCCAAAGGAACATGGGTGGACATATGTGGGACATTCAAGCCTGGCCATGAAAGTATCCCATCAGATTCCTGCTGCTTGTTGATGCTCAGAGCAAGCACTGTAGTTGCTAGAAGGCCAGACTTCTCTCAGCCTGACAGGAAGGACTAGAACTCTATTCTGCCAACCCACTGGGGACCCAAGAGTCTCCTGTTGTAATGGAGAGCATCGCCTTGGCACCCACTCCTATTGTGTGACCCACATTTGCTGAGTACCAAGTCTTCAGACTCCGATGTCAGAGAGGGTTGCCTTAGCCCTCAAGGATGACTGGAGAGGTGTCAAAGGACCTTGGAAACTGGCCTGACATAGTGGGCTCTTGTGGGGGATTAGCTTTAGGTTTCCAGAAACTAATCCTTCAATCTGGGCCTGGATCTAAATTTTGCTTTCAGTGTACACATAATCTTGAATGTTCAACTTGACTGACTAACTGTCCAATGGATGGTTTGGCTGAGGGTCTGGCTGACAGATTGCCTGACAGTCTGATTGACTAGCTGTATGGCTGTCTGACTGAGTAGCTGTATGTCTGGCATACTGTCTGTCTGATAGTCTGACTGCCTATCTAGCTGCCTGTCTGACTATCTATATAACTGGCATACTGTTGGGCTGTCTGACTGACTGACTGATAGACTGGTTGAGAGGACCGAATACAATGATTATACTGCAGAGGGTACTGAAGCATTTCAAGGGAGTTGTAGTGCCCAGTCTTTCAGTTTGTCAGGGGCCTGAAGCCAACCATTCCTGTGAAAAATAAGTAAATAACACCAAAGGAAGCAGTTCATAAACCTGTGCTAATATAAATATTTGCTATTATTTGCAGATGCCTGATCAAACAAAAATTAGCAGCCAATCAAATGAACCAAAAACTAAAACATTTTGAAAACTCCAAACACTTCCCAAAGCCAAGAAGTTGGCTTCTGTTTCTTACTCCCAGATGCAAGTAGGACCCACTCAAGGCAATGCTGTGAAAGCAAAGTTCTTCTCCAGAACTTTCCCTTGGTGGTGACCCTCTCTCAGGGTCTAGGACCTTGCTGTCTTCACTATCTCAAAACAGAGAGAGAGAGAGACAGAGAGAGAGAGAGAGAGAGAGAGAGAGAGAGAGGAAGAAAAGAAGAGGAGGAAAAGGAGGAGGAGGAAGAGAGAGAAATCTGATAACCAGCTCTTGATATCTGTTAATTGATTGATTATATTTTGATATTTTGACTGGAAGTCACATTTCTTGAACCTTGTTTGAAATAGACTTGTGAAGTTTAAGCCCCTTAGCTTTAATTTTGGAATGAAATCAATCCACTCAAATTAAAAGTTTCAGGCATCAGCAAAAGGGAAGGGAGAGTGAAGGTCTACATAGTCACTCCTGAACGTAATCCTGTCTTTTCTTCCTTTTTGGTTGTGTTCCCCGTCCCCCAAGGAGCCCACACCCCACTGTGGGGATAGATGCTATGGCCTAGCCCAGGGCTGCTTGCATTACAACAGTCAGTGTTCTGGAATTTTCTCCCTTCTTCCCTGCTCAGTCATAGGGAGACCTTTACTATCTCAACCATATCTCTGTCGTAGCTCATCTATTCCACGTGATGAAGGCACACAGTTGACCCATTCTGAGGAATTTTTGACAATTTAATAATGAACAGTTTGTATCTTTACCTCATGCTCCTGGCTCTGCCCCTCTGGAAGCAGTTCTGTTATCACTTCAGGTCAGCAAGCTTCTTGTAAAACAGCAATGCCTCATCCAATAATTGGAGCTTGAGCGCAGGGTTAACAGGGACGCTGGGGACGGGGACTTTGATGTGCATGTTGAAGGGACTGCTCTGAGTTCTGATAACTCAGTGGGGAAGCACCCTTGACTCTTCCATTCATTTACCAACTAGTTGGTAAACTGTGGCCCCAAGTTCTGAGCCCAGTCGAGCCTAACAACCACATCCTGTTCTTTCCTCTACGACACAACAGCAAAGAGGTGTTTCCTTCCCCAGGGCTTCAGTGCCCGTAGCTACACAGAAACAGAGGTGTCGTTCTAATACTGTGGAGCTTGTGGAAAGGCAGCCAGTGAGCATCACCATGTAAATTGTTTCCAAGTTGACACAGCGGTGGTACCTCTTTGTACAGTATGAGGTGGGACTTTGGTATATTTATATGTTGGGTGTTGATCAACTCAACATAGATTATCCTCCAATTCACGTATTTATCATTTCTTTGTGATGAGAACATTCAAAACACTCCTCTCTTTCAGCTATTATGGATTCTGTGGTATAACACTGTGAATTGCCCTCACCCTCTGTGAGCCAGAATAACAATATTCAATCCCTCCTGTCCAGCTGTAACTCCACACTATGAAGCAGTCCTATCACTTTTCCTTGCTCAGTGGTCACCATTATTCTTCTCTTTGGTCCTATGAGTTCAGTTTTCTGAGGTTCCCTATGTAGGAGAGAAATCATGTGGTATCTGTCTGCCTGCGTCTGGTCAATACCATCTCCAGGTCTATTCATACTGCTGCACATGAAAGGACTTTGTCTTTTTTAATGGTTGGATAATGTTGCATTACATATATGATACATATTTCATTTTCTTTATGGATTTATCTGCCAGTAGACACCTGTTGATTATATATCTTGGCTATCGTAATAGGGCTGCAGTGAAAAAGGAGTGCAGTTATCTTTGGTACACTGATTTCTTTCCCTTTGGATATACAGCAGGGGGACTCCTGGATCACAAGGTATTGCTTTTCAAACTTTCTATGGGAAGCTCTACAGTGTTCTCCAGAATAGCTACACTGATTCCCCTCTCACCAGCAGTGTAGATCCCTTTCTCATGTGCTTACCAACATCTGTCTTTTTGTCTTTTTTGCCTTTTTTTATTATATCTTTTTTAACCAGGTGGAGATAAAATCTCATGGTTTTGCTTTGCATTTCCCTGATGATTAGTGATGTACACTGTTTTCCATGTACACACTGGTCATCTCCAACTCTTCTTCTGAGAGCTATCTGTTCTGATTATGTTTCCATTGTAAAAGTTAGGTTATTTTTATCACTGTTTTAATATGTCTTGATGTCTTCCAAACTTTAAACCCTCCAAAATTTTTAAGGGAGGGAGTTTCACTAATTTTTTTATAATAGTTTTGATTCTTCCCAGAAACTGACAGAAGTAATTGCAAAGTGGAAGGAATAGGTTATGTTACTTTTAGAGCAGGAATGATTAATATCCAAGCAAATGGAGCATTCTTTTATGAGACCCAAAGTACGCACCCTTGTTTCTGTCTTTGCGCACACACATCTTAAGAGTAGGTTAAAAGTTTACCATAATACACTCTGGGTATCTGTTCATTTTCAAATCCAGGATCGATAAGTCTTATCAGAACATTTTTATAACTTCAGGGAGGTTATCACCATCTTAATATAGTGATGCAGACAAAATCCAGACCTCAGGAGAGGCCAAAATGGAGCCAACAAATTAACATCTGTTAGGAATGACTTAGTCCAATCTTGAAGGTCAGCATATTCTCAGATGTCAGTGTCTGAATGGAGAGATGATAATCATTGACCCTTAAACCTTTTGGCACTTGGCAGGCAGCTGTGGGAGACATAGAGAACATTTTGTTGAGATAGCAAATTCATGCTCCAGTGCATATTTCCTGATTTATTTTTTATTTTTTCTCTTTTGTGGCATCTTTATTTTTCTACTTGGGATGTGAACCATGTGAACACAGGTCAGAAAATACAGCTGCACAGAAGCACTGCAGCTGATTGGAAACAAGAGGAATGGGCTGAAGAGGTGCGTTGGTTAATTCCAGACCAACTTCCCCCAAAGGACTGGTGGTCTAATCCTGCTACCAGTGGGTGCTCTCGGCAGGGAGGAGCAGGGCTGTGCAGTGCAGACTAAGCAAAGAGGGACAAGTCACAGCTAGGGCTGCAGCTACATTTATTCAGATCTGGTCTCCTGTTGCTGAGAGTTGATGAACCCATTGGTGGAAGAATCATGAGCGGTCACTGCAGCACTGCCATCAAACCTGGGCTTGATTTTCTTAGCTAGCCACTTTCCCAGTTCTGCTCTCCACCGGTTAAAGCTGTTGAGTCCCAGATGATGCCCAGAATGGAGATCTTGTACTTGCACAGAGCAATCAAGGCTCCAAGGATGAATGGTGTCCACTTGGTGCACACAGCAGAGTTGGTTGGGTGATTTCCTTCAAAGACTTTGTGTGGCAACAGCTTCTCAATATTTCCTGAATTCTTTGCAGCAGCCTTGAGCTCCTTCTGGGACTCCTTGGTCAATGTCCCCTTCATGAGGGCCTCTGTCTGGGCTAAGAAGTTGGCCAGAAGGATCTTGTGATGCAGACCCTTCTTAATTGGGTGCTGGGTCTGAACTGGGATGAGGAAGGTATCATCTTGGTGCATGGTGGATATACTGGTAGAATGTGTGCTGGCCATTGGCCCCTGGCTCCCCCACGTGGTAGGGCCCATCTGGTGGTTCATGTGGTTGCCTAGCTTGTTGATGTACTTCCTGTTGGACTCAATGTCACTCTGCTAGAAGTAGGCAGGAAAACGGTGCAGGTACTCAACATCGGGCAGCATGTCTCACACCCAAAGCAAAGAACTTTGCCACAGAAAAAGCACCCTTGGCAGACGTGAGAAATCACTCTTTCACCGCTCTGCAGTGATGATGGTCTCCTGGGTGGTAAAGGTCTTGGAGGCGATGATAAACAGGGAAGTCTTGGGGATCAAGTTGGTCAGGGTTTTGGCAATGTGGGTTCCATCAATGTTGGAGAAAAACCACACCCAGGGACCCTGAAGAATGTGGCACATGGGCTCCCATCACCATGAAGGATTCCAGGTCACAGCCTCCCATGCTGATGTCGATGATGTCCATGATGGCTTTGCCTGTGTATCCCTTCCAGTCGCTACACCGCACACACTGGCAGAAAGACATCATCTTGTCCAGAACCTTGTTGATCTCTGGCATCACATCCTTGCCATCCTCCTGCATGGGTGTATTTGACTGGTTTTGTGGGACTACATGCAATGCTGTTCTATGCTCAGTGAACTTGACCTTCTTGAGCCTGTGCTGTCAGGCAGCCTGTAGACCTCTGTACTTGGCCAGCTCCACTAGCGTCTTCATGACCTCCTCTGTCACAAGGTTCTTGGAGTAATCCAACAGCATGTGTCCATGATTGGTGTTAGGAGTTAAGCTGACATGACTGAAGTGTTCTTTGTCGGCTTTGAACAGGCTGCGCAGGTTGAGGTCAGAGATGTGCTCATGGAGCCACTGCCGTAGTTTCTGGAACTCTGGTTCCATGCAAGTAGCCTGGCTGGATGGAAGGATGCACAGAAGAGAAGGGGCATGTGAGGAGGAGCCACCGTAGGGGGTGGGCGGCACAGTGAGCTGGAGGAGGAAACGCCAAACCCAAGCCTCAGTTAGGCATGGCTCTCCAGATGGAGATAACATGGATCACTGAGGTCCTCCCTTCCCACTGCTGTCCTCAGAATTAACATTCAGACCCTTGTTCTTTCTTTTACATATATATCCTGAAGAGAGATGGAAAAGAGGAAGACAGAAAATGCAAGAGGAAAGAAGAGATGTGCACAGCGAGTCAACAGAGGTCAGTTCGTGCTGAAGAGCTTTCAGTGTTACGCAGCTCTGCCTTCTTTTCACTGACTGGCTCATTTAATAAAGTCTATAAACTGCTGGGCGTGGTGGTGCACGGCTGTACGCCTAGTACTCCAGGAAGCTGGGACAGGAGGATTGCAAGTTTGAGACCAGCTTGGGCAAATTAGAGAGCCCTTGTCTCAAAAATAAAGCATAAATAAACAAAAAGGAATGGGACATAACTCAGGGTTTGAACTTCAGTATCTGAAAATAAGTCTGTAAACCAAACACTTTTCCTAAGTCAGATTAGAAGTTGAGCTTCTCGTTGTAGCAGCCATCTGAGTTCAGACTTCTTTAAAAAACAAAAGCAAGAACTTTAGTACCAGACAGTTGTGCCCTTTACAGGCTTCAGTCTTGGAAGCTGAGTGAGTGTCCACAGGGAAACTCTCAGAAAAGGTGCTTTCTGCTTTGTCCTGCTGTGAGCTCCGAAGAGCTCGGGGAAGTGCAGAGCCAAGCTGCCTCCAGAGCCCCACTGCAGGCTCCTGGTGTTGCTTCTCTTTTCTCTCACAGAGGGTCATAAACTAACCTCCTGGCACGTAAGGAACCTCCACGGTGGAGAGCCTATGGCACTGGAGCAAACCTTTTAAGGAAGCTGATCTACTGGAGGTGAAAGGCAGTGCCCTGCTCCCCACCACTCCTTTTTGTGGGAGAATCGATCAGTGCGCAACACACTCATGAGATGCTGGTGTCCATTAGGACTGATTTGCAAGTTACCTTGGCACCATGTAAGGCTGACTTGACTTTTGGCTGGACTGCAAGGCCAGGGGTCCTGAGCTGGTACTGGCCACATTCCCACCCTGGTCCCAAACTTGGAGAATTTTGGAATACTATTAGTCAGGGCTTCCCTGAATGGTTGATGCAATTACCCAGATACAACTGCACTCCGCAAAGGGTAACTGGCTACAGCCGGGAGCCAAGGTCCGCTTAGGCAGACACAAGAGGAGCAGCCTGAGGCCTAGCATTCAAGCATTAACTCTGCTGTTTACGGGCTGAGTAACTGTGAGTAATTCAATGCCTCTAATCCCTGGTCATTATCAGGGCTGTTCTAGTAATTTTCTGAAGGGATGTATTGCTGTTCCAAGCAAGACCATCAAGGAACAGACATGGTCCCCTGTTTTAGACTATAAATGATCTAGGAGGAAGATTTCCTACCATACTTTCCAGTCCTTAATTGGTCTCTCCTCTTGCTACTGGGACACTTCCAAGCAAGCTGTCCCTGCCAAGTAGCCAGAAGTCTATGGGTGTAAGTAGTTGGTTGAATTCTCATGCTTCATTATTTAAGGAGAAAAAGCACACCTTTTAAACTCTGTGTGGAGAAACTCTACCAGGGTCAAGCTTATCTTATCCTGAAGTTAAACATTTCTGGTCCTAAGAAATCCATTAAAAGCCTCCTGAGATCACAGACTCCAATAATAATGAAGATAATGATGACTGTGCTATTAATGACCCTGCTTTGTGTGACATGGCCTCTGTGTCCCCAGTAGCCTCAGATCCTTCTTTTTCCAGGGAAAGGACGGTTTCCTGTCGCTGCTCTTTGAAGTCTGGATGAAAGGCTAGCTGCTGGGTTAAAGGGTTGGCTGTCTGTTTCACAATGGGGTTGGAAGCTAACCTAACTTTTGAAATAAGTTAGTAATTCACTAGTAAATAAATACACTTATTAGGAAAAGCCTCTATAAACTTTCACTTATAGAAAAATATGATTTTCTTGCTAGTTAGAAGCCTAAGACTTGTTTTAAATTGTGAGATTAAAAATCAGATGTGGACAAAGTCAGATTGATCTCAAAGCTCAGAAATGGTACTTTTTGGTTATATTTTCCTCTCCACTCTGTTTTTCCAATTGGGGTTTCTATATAGGCATTAGAAGATACTAACTCCTCCCCCCCATTTTTTTTTTTTTACAAATTTCCTTTTATAACAACTATTCTGCTGTGAGAATAGCTGAATAAAGAAGTGGCTAGATTTTTAACTTTGGCCATATGTCAGGTTCTGTGGTAGTGTCTTGGTTTTCTCACCTGTAGACTGTACCAGGGTAATAATAGTTTGCACATTTTTTAGTCATGGGTAGCATTAACTGAGATACTATACTTGAATCTAGCGACTCAAGTTCGTCTTCAAGGCTGACTCTTTCTGAACAATTCCCAATGCTCTGAGTAGTTCAGTGCCCCTAAAGCCCTTCTTTTTGCCCTAGGTCAAAGTCTGCTATTAATAAAAAGCTACATGAATTCATCCTTACTAACCAGTAAATGACTCATTCCTTCTGGAAGTGACTTGTCTTAAGATTTGTGCTTGATTGAGATGGAAGCCATAAGAAAAGATCCTTAAAGATGACGATTTCAAGAATGAAACATCTGGCAGGGGCAGATGTTTTGGGGGGAGGAATTGAGAGGTTGGGAGGTGCAGCTTCTCCTGACAGCATACATGGTGGTGCTCACTGGCCAGGACGACAGTGGCCTTGGGTTCTGTCTCCGAGAGCTGGGTGTGTGTGTTCTTCTGAAGATGCTTCAGGGCTCATCCATGAGGGGGCACTGGTGCTCCAGGTTGCCTGTGTGAAGTCTTGTCTGAGAGCCCTTCAGCCTGTGGCTTCCGGATCAGTTTGCCATTTGTACTGTGGCGTCCTTGGCCATCTGTCCTCAGAGTCACACACAGGGGGCTTGGGCTCAGGCTTTCTGTGGCCTCTAGATTCTGGCTGCCAATGTTAAGCCCACTGCCCAAATGTGGAAAGTGGCCCACCAGGTGCAAAGGGTATTTGTAAAATCAGGACAAGTCTGTAACTCAACACTGCACTGGAAAGGGGCAGTGGGGTGCTTGGCAGGATTTCCAGAGGAAGGAAATGGGAAATGGGAGGATGGTGTGGAAAGAGGAAGGAAAAGGAGAGAGCGGACAGTCCTCAGGGACGTGAACATTTCCTCGCGCCCCTCCCTGGGAATTGAGCAGTCTTCCGCTATGAGCTCAAGAAAAAAGAGAGCTAAGGGCCAAAACACACGGAGACTTGGGGGAGAAGCCAATGGCACATCTGAAGTCAAAACTGAGCACCCAGAGAAACGTCTTCTACCGGTTAGACTCACTCCCTTGATGCCATCCTGTTTCATCTGCTTCATGACATTTACTACAATATGACACAATCCTATGTAGTTGCTTGTTTACTGCCCATCACTTTTGTTAGAATACAAACTCTGCCAGGCTGGGACCTTGGTCACGGATATAGTTTCTGCTCCTGGAAACACTATGGGTATCAGTTGAGTGAATGATGAGGTCCAAAGTTGTCAGGATTTCACAAAAATTGTCAGAGTAATTCATAATGCAATGTGCTTTAGTGGATTTTGAATGTGGCAAACTGAATGGGTTGTTTTTTTTGAGCAAGATGACTGTGTGGTCATCTCAGTAGCAACATGAGATCTACACATCTATCATATATATTTATTAACTTTTTGATTTATACAGTCATTGTACAAGTTGTGTTTATGTGTATGCTGGATTGTCCTGGAACTTAGACCGGGTACTGTGAAACAGTCATAGAGGTTCCTACCATCCCACGCACAGAGAGAAGTGATCACACGGCCAGCATTTTACAGAAAACCACCTATGTCTTTAATTTTGGATTCAACAAATTTGACCCATATGCATATAAAATATTGAGAGGCTTTGAAATTGAAAAATGACTTTTTGTTTAATTCTGATTGTGAGGTAATGTGGCAGGGGTAATGTGGCTTTAGGTAGGATGTTGAGAGTGGGAACCGGTGCCTGGTTTGGAGATTGCCAGTTGTGGTGGAGCCACAAAATGGATTTTCCATGGGTTTTGTGAATTGTTCCTGCTTTCTAGTTTCAGTGTCAAATGTAATCAAACTGTCCTGTATGCCGGTGGAACAACAAATTTTTCAGTGACTACCATAGATTTTGTACTAAGGCTAAAAGGGGCACTTAGCATGATTGTTTCTTTGGGAACATTCAGCTGTGTTAAGAAAACATGGCACGATGGTGTCCTTTTAGCTCCAGTTAAAGAAAATTCAACTCAAATTGCCTGGGGCAAAAAATAGGGTCTTACTCTGTCATGTAATTGGGAAGTTTGAGTTGCCCGCTAACTTGGGGCATTACTGGATTTTGATTTGAAATAAACCACTTGATTTCAGCGTTTCTTTGTTTTTCTGTGGAGCATTGCTGTTCTCCCTGTGTTGGCTTTCTTCTCAAGGTCTTTGTGGATCAATCCTCCAGGGCTCAGGCCTGGGAGAGTCAGTCTCTCTTTCAGCTCTCAAGATGAAGGCCTCCGATGAAACCTGGTTAGCATGAGCTGCCCAAGCAAGAATAGGAAGATGCTATCTGAAGCTCTGAGAATGGACGTGGCTGACCAGAAGACAACAGGTGACCACATGCATAAGGACAATGAATAGGGTGAAGTTGTAAACAATGAATATCACACAAATAGCTTAGTCTGAAATGATTTGAGGGTTTGGGAGAAGAGTTTGATGTAGTAGAAGTCAAAGAAATGGACAGAGACAAGCTGCACCTTCTCTGAGTGCACCATGGACCTTCTGGGCCCTAGAAATATTCTGCCAAACAAGGCAGGCAGCTCTGCAGATTAGAAACAGCTTCCTCGGTGTGGGAGAGGCCCCAGTGATTCATCGCTGACTTGAGTGGCAGATACTAAAGGTTTTGTGGGATATCATTTCTAAAAGGAAGCCCTCATATCCTCAGCTAATTTATTTTTATGCTGCCTTTTTTATTGACCCACCGCATGAGAAAACAGTAATAAAAGCATTCATTAATAAACAGGGCTTCTCTGGTTGCATCATGGTTGTTCTTGGGTTATGAAATGCTGCTAGGAAATTGTATGTGGTTTGTTGTGGTGTCAGGCTTGGATATAAACCATCTTTATCTTGTCTATAGGAGTTAGGCAACAGCTTATGTCAGTATTGATCTAGCATCCAATGCTCCACATTAGGTTATCTGGAGTCTTTAGAATTTGGGTTCTCATAGAACTTTTCAATACACTGACATTGCATTTCTGCATCGAGCTTAAAAGACAGATAATCAGAAAACACAGGATAGATGTAACCCTATGAGTGAGAGGAGTTGATTAATCTGACTCTGTAAAGTAGATGCTTCCAAGTGCTGCTGGGTGCTCAGCGAGGTGGGAGATGATGTCTGTGTCCTGTTCTCTTGTTTCACTGTACACAGCATCAGTTCATTGGCTTGTTTGACTCTGCATTGGCAGCATGAGTTATTTCCTGCTTTCTCTTCTGGAATGTGCTGTGCCTATTTTTTAATCCTCAGAAAAAAAATATGAACATCTTTTACTTTTTTCTAGAAAGCTTTCTCTCTTCCTAATGTTTTAAAGCATATTTTTAAAAACACATACTAATGCTCTAGTATATTTTATATGTGACTACTGAATTACCAGTCACAACTAAATCCAGAGACTAAATGCAAATGGAAGTTTTTAGAGTTTGAATGGGGGAATGCTCAACAGAAGATTCATTCATTGAACAAACATTTATTGAGAGTGCTTACAGTTTAAATTTGTCTGTCTAAATATTGGTTCATTATTAGTTAAGACATTTTTGTGCCTAAATGTAAAGGTGTTTATGTTTAAAAATATTGGCCAATTGGAACATACAGATACATGTACATAAACATACTTAGAAAAAAATTAAGCTCATTATCACTTGCTGGAAACCTGCTAATTTTAATGCAGGTAGAGAGTCCCAGTTAGATAGTTAACCTGTCATAAGAAAGAGAAAATATTCAAAATGAATGATTTTGTGAAATTTTAATAGCTAAGAAAACACAAATAGATGTAATGATAATTTTCATTTTTTAATAAGATTATTCTATAATCACATTTTTCTTTTTTTAAGATAATAAAAGTAAATAAAGCTAAACTGTATAAAGCCAATCAAAACAAAACCGTGAAAGCGATACAAGACTTCAAGATAACAGAAAATCGACAATGGCTACCATAATGCCTCTTGTTATCTTCAAATTAGCTGCCCATTCCATGAGACATATTAAAATCAAACCAAATAAAATAGAGAAAACCAATCAAAACAAAGTAATAAAGTGATATAGGGCTTTAAAACACAATAATAGGGAATTAACAATGGCTACCACTTTCCCTTTTCAGACATTTCCTCCTCTTTCACTTTCATAACACCTATTGTACATTTTGGATCCCACTAAGTTCTTTATAATTGCGTTTTGAATGGTGATTTGCACATATACCATTCCCCAGTGAGACTTTTTGAGTTTAGGTTTAAGGTCATTCTGCTGATGCATTATCAGGCGGGAGCTAGCTCAGGGGAGCAGATGGTCCTAAGACAGGTATCCTCTAGCATGTCATGCTTGTGGGCCACAAGCTATTTAACCTTACCAAGTTAAAACCCTTATTGTAAAGTGAAGATGAAGTGGTCTTATCAGTCTTTCTGAGTTTTAGCTGTCTATGAAATATAAGCTGAAATACCACTGAGCTTTGGAGGAAAAAAAGAGTCTAACTTGAGTATTAGACAGACCGGTTCAAGACCCACCACTTACTAGCTCTGTAACTGTGGGCCACCTACTTTCTGACTCCGAGTTTCCTCATCTGCACAGTGAGGCTAACAGTGGAACACACCTAGCAAGCTCTGTAACTCTGAGCATGTCCCTTCAGCTCTTCGACTCTCAGTTTTTTTAACTGTACCATGGTGATAGTAATGGCACTCAGCTCACTGGGGTAGGGCCGGGAGGAACAGTATGTGAGCTCCCACAGGTGAGGTACTTCACACTGTCAGTGTGGGTGGCAGAGAGACAATGATGGAAGTCACCCGGGAGGGTGGTGACATTAATTTGTTCTCTGATTTAGGAAAGCGGGATGAATAAGCCTAGTAGAGGTCCAGGTAAATAGACATTAGGGTGAGAGAAGACAAGCAGGGTGGAAGACAGCCTGGCTGCAGCCTCCCCTCTGGTGGATCCCCAGGAAGCCTGGGTTGCCCTGGGGGGGCCGAGTTTGCCATTTATGGCCTGCAAGCATTGGAATACCCAGAAGGGATATTGGCTGTGCTGTCTACACAGCTTAAAAAGCACTTAGAGGAATGCAGTTCCATTAGAGCAGGCATAATGGACCCACTCAGGGCTGGCTTTGGAAACACGGGGTAATGTCATTCTGACATGTTTACAGGCCAGGTCGCACTTCTCGAGGGTCAGGACCTTCGGATGATTCTGCTGGCTCTCAGGAGCCAGGTGCCTCACTTCTCATACCCAGGACTTCGTCTTACTGGAACATAAAAAGAATTTCAGTGGAAATAAACAAATTAGTATTCTGAAGGACTGTGGGGTGACCTTGAAGGACACATGTCAGCTTGGCACAGAGCAGGTGCCCAGAGGTTAAGAGAAGCCCTACTTTGTAGCCATTTAATTAATGGCTATTTTTGTCATCTTCAATTCAGAGAAAATCAAGAGGGCTACGGTTGGTCACATTTGCACAGCAGAAATTCCTGAAATAATAGGGTGGAAGAGGCTAACAGCTCTTGGGCCTTTTTGCTTTTGAATAAAATTAGGCATTTGTCCTTCTCACACCCTCCAGAATTTGCTTGGTGCAGTGTAATAAAGATCCAGGGTCTTCCTGGAGTCCACACTATGTATTTGTAGATGATTCTGCAGGAGGATCCTTCTGTTGTGGTTTATCTGATGCCTTTTTCTGTTTTCACAAGGTCACTGGCTGTACTGATGACAGGATGCAATAGATCTTGCTGTGTGGTAAATGCCTAAGAAGGTATTTTTGAGAGATTTTCCCTTCATTCTCTGGTAAGTCAAATTATTTCAAGTTCTGTGGTATATCAGTATCTCCTAGCTCATAACAATTTTGGATTGATGTCTAAATTTTAATGCTAGTAGACATCTATGTACAAAGTCATTTTATGAATGGGCATCTACTTGACATTCATTTACAAAAGTGAAATAATTTGATTATTATAAAACTTATATAATTTAAAATTCCATGGCAGGAAAAAAAAATCTCAGGTTGGTGACTTCCTATGTTTAGAAAGCACTTCTAACTCCAGGAAGGCTAAGTATTCACTAACTCCGTCACTGTGAAAATCCTCCTGAAGACACTGCATCATCTTAGCAGTAAGAGGAGTAGTAATCATTTCTTAGTTTTTGCTTCTGTCTTCATTGAAAAAAATGAGGATTACATACTTCAAAGTAAATAAGCAATTTGATTCTTAAATGATACAATGAAATTATAAACCAGAGGTTTACACTGAGTTTCCAAGTGGTTGATATTTATAAATCTATCTTCAGTGCACATTTGATGAGTGGAAATGACCTATAATCTTCAAATTCACAATTCTAGAAACAGACCAAATCCTGCCAAATGATTGGGATTTTCCCCTGGTGTGTGTCCAAGAAGAAGATCAGACTCATGAGAAGGAGGCCAGAAGATACTGGAGTCCAGAAGGAGAGCAAAAAGCTTCTTTGCCCATGGTGCCCTGTGAAATTGCTACTCCAGGTCAATCATTGGTCATGTCCTTAGGATCATGGAATAGTTTTCTAACAGGATATGGGGGCCTCCTCTACCTTAAAGGTATGAATAATATTTCTGTGATGATCAGCTAGTTATTCATTTATTTATTTATCTATTGAGACAAGGTCTCATGATGTAGTTAAGGCTGACCATGAACTCACTATGTGACCCAGCTTGGCCTTAAATTCACAGTGATCCTCCTGACTCAGCCTCTTGAGTTCTGGGATTATAGCAGTGTTACATGTTGTATCTTGGCTTAACTGATGCCATCTTGTGCACTGTATTTACCTAGTGCCCTGTGTTTGACCCAGAAGAGTGAAAAATTACTCAGGGAATCCCATGAGAAAAGCAGAATGAGCTGCACCCACAAGATAAAAGTTAACCTGCCCAATAAAGAAGCAGGATACAGGTGTCAACCAAAATTAATGTAAGATTCTAGCTAAGTTGTTTCCAACAGGATGTCTTGTTTTGCGGTTTTCTGTTTTAAAAAGCTCTGTAACTTTCCGGTTCCCCACCATTCGGTGGGACTCTGAAACAGGGGTCTATGCAAGTGGTTGCTGAGCTCAGCTAATAAAATTCCATTTTCAGTTTGGTTGCTTGGATTCCTATATTGCACATGAACCCACTTCATTTGGGGGCTCACTTGGGATCCCTATTTAGGAATTTATAGGATCCAAGACTCTCTTTGAAGCAATTATTCCCTACTGGAACTGCCAAGAGATGTTCCTCGCCCCTGAGGAATCTCTTTGTTTCAAAGAGAAACCAAGACACCTGGACACTAAATTTGGAATGAGCCATCAGGATCCTTACCCTAAGATGGTTTTAGTTTTCTGGGGTGCCCCTCAGGATCCTTGGAGGTGTTGGATGCAACATTAAAGTTTCTATGTTGGCCTGTCACTTGTCGCCATAGGGTCAGTCAGTTTACAGACTGACTTAGTCTCTGTCTTCCTCTTGTTAATCTTGTTTGTCACCGTTTTAGTGTTTGTTATTCATGTGATAGGGTCAGTCTGCTTCTGCTTTTCTTTCACCCCTGCAATGTGTTCTTACCAATTTTTAGGAATTTCATTGAGAGCCTCTTCCTACAGTGGACTGTTTACCCAGGGAAGCTCGGAACTGTTTGTGAATTTAAATGGCCTGCTTTTGGAGTCTCTTGGCTTCCGGAAGGGACTTTTAACCTTTCTTTGTGTCAACAGGACTGTCATCTTTGGGACACCGGGACACCCTGACCAAGTTGTTTATATACAAACCTGGACTGACCCCCTAAGTGGGTCCCTTCCTTCTGCCGCAAATGCTGCACTGTCATCGCAGTCACAAAAACTGCTTCTCCCAAACTTCCCCCCGTTCTTCCCCCTCCTCCGGACTCCTCACCCCTGATCTCTCCGTGCATTGCGCCCCTCTTCCTTACCCACTGAAGAACCTGACTCTGCTTCCCTACTCAGCCCCTCACACACCCATAGAGGACACCCCTTTTCTATGGCTTCTACCCTGGGACCCTCCTCTTCCAACCCAACTTCTGCCCCTCCAGCCCCTCTTTTATCCTTCCATGAGGCTGTGTCTGGAGAAGGGTCCCCCAGACCCTTCCTAGTCTGTGTCCCCTCCTCCACCAGTGGCCTCTACAATTGGAAACAACAAAACTCCTCCTTTCTCAAAACCCTCAGGGACTCGTCTTCTTCCTTGAGTCTGTTTTCTTTACACATCAGCCCACCTGGGATGACTGCCAGCAGCTTCTCCAGATTCTTTTCACTTCTGAGGAACATTTTCCTTCCTCTAATACATACCCTAGATAAGTGACTTTGAGCAGACAAGACCCCTGGTTTCCTCCTACCAGCCATCACTGTTGGCCCCTGCACAATAAACTGTTTAATGCATTATATCCAAAGCCAAGTCCAATCTATTGAATTAATTGCTATACACTTCCAATATGAGGATTTGTGGAATTCAGATGAGGAAGATGACTTTTAGATAAGAAAGATGACCAGTAATCAAGGATTTGATTAAAACCAGTGGGGAATGTTGTAGCTTGGCATAACTGAAGCCATCTTATGCCCTGTATTTGACCCAGAAGAGTGAACTCTATTTGATGAGGCCCTGAGCAGGGACCTCCAAGATTTTCAGGCAGAACACCCCTCTGTCACAGTGCTTCAATATGTTGATGATTTACTTCTGGCCACTGTGGACTTGCTCTTTTGTCTGGAGGCCAGGGAGGCCCTATTGAGAGACTTAGACAAACTAGGTTATCAAGTCTCTGCCAAAAAGGCACAGCTAAATTAGGTAGAAATATTATAGGCAGTCAGACAGGGATAGATTCTCCAAGGAGTCTGTGCACATCTATTATAGCTGTGGGTGGAGGCTCATGGTTAAAGGCCAGATCTCAAAGCAAAAGATGGAAGGAGGATACCTACATAGTTCCCCGAGAAGTGAACAGCAGTGATTGCTGTTCTAAATAGACAGTAGTCACCTGGATGGGGTGCCAGGGAGAGGTCCTGACCCTCCCATGCAGGGAAGATCCTTGTTCTTGTGTACTTGCTATTGACTTGCTTCTCCATTGGATCGGTATCATCTAAGCCACAAGCATTGTAATCCAATTGATTGATCATTGTTTTGTTCTTAGGCCCATCTTGCAGTTTTGCTGTATAAAGCTACTCCTGAGAAGTGGGCTGGGGGCAACCCACTTTCCAGGTCTCTTCCTTTTGCTTTTAAACAGAAGCTGTCTTTCCTTCAATAAGTATTTCCTACTCTTAACCTGCATTGTTCCTTAGAATTCATTCTTCAGTTCTGAAGAACACAAGCTTGGTGCATTGGACATCTAGCAGGTTGTGTGTTATTATATTCTCCTTATGTTATTTGGATTATTTATATCAGCAGGACCAAGACAGGGCTAGGAGGCTGCATATTTTATACTTCTGGATCTTTGTGTGTGTTGCTTTATCTGAGTGTTGTGCTCTCTGATGGTTAAACTCTTATTCGTGCTTCCCTCATCAAGTCCTCCAGGGTTACTTCTTCGCCAGCCCGCAGGTGAGTGTCCACTCTTCTCTCCCCTTGCACACTGTCCCCAGCCCCACTGTAGCGGGTGCCTCTCTGCCTCACAGTTACTCATGCTGCTTCCTAACTCCATCTGGAATCTGAACCCTAAAGAGCCTGAATTGAATTATGTTCACTAATTTATTCCCAGGGTTTTAGAGAGAGCTGGACAAGCTCTAAGAGCCAAACAAACCATCTCTGAATGGTGCACAGAGGAGCCCAGTTCTCAAGTTTCTGCTGTCTTCCCCACCTGTCACGGCATTCCACCCCGTGCTCCCCAGCAGAATTCCTTGGTGCTGCGATCCTCTCATAGAGCCAGTGTACAGGATCGGGTTTCCCATTAGGAGCGCTGCGTCGCTGCGAACCAGATCACGCCACCGTGTGTCACGCTGCTCTTTGCCACTCCTGGCAATGTCCGGAGTGGGGCAGGATCCTTGTGAATAGAAATCATTCCTCTTGATATTAGCAACTGTGGGCCTGGCAGTTAGTGGGGACTCAGAATGCTGCTTCCGCAGAAGGCTCACAGAGGGGTTAACTTTACAAGATGAACAAATGCTTCCTTCTTCGGCCTGGAGCATCTCCCCAGCTGTCGCAGCAGGGAAGTGGCCACATTTCATGGAATCCAAATTAATTCCAAATCTAGACCTGCCCTCCAAAAGACCTGGAGAAGGGACTGGGCCCTTAGGGCCGACTGCTGGGGACTTTTCTGTCTTGCAGCAGCTGTTGTCAGTCGAGGTCAGGGGCGGTTCACTGAGGTTGCTCTTTGGCATAGGCAGGCAAATCACCCATTGTGCTTTTTGGCAGGTGATGGACAAATAATGATGGCAAGACTAGAATGGATCGATCCGAAGATACTTAAATATTTATTAATGGTTTTGAACTGACCATATAACTTTATGTTAGAGTACTAGTTGCTTTTCATACACTCTGGTGTTAGATTAGCTTCTCCTTCACAGTGAACCACATTATTTGCTCCAATTTGTCTCTCTTATGGTTTTGTTGTTTGGGCTTGTGTTGTTCCTGCTACTAAAAGGTGCTTTCATTTTAACTTTTCTCTTCCCCAGCTAAATAGCTTGTCCTGGGCTATAGCTTTTTCTTGGCATGGCAAATTCCTCTGCAACCTGGAGATGTAAATGCCACTTCCTCTGACTGCCATGGTTCTGGGGATTGGTGCCTGCTCTGCCCAGAGCCCAGTTTGTGCCTGGCTGAATAGAGCTTGTTATTTACTTGTCCTTCTTTCCCTTGGAGGGCACTTCTTAGGGAGGTTCCTACATCATGTGCCACTTTCCAAAGTATAGCACAGGAGCCAAGAAGTTGTCAGTTCTTAAGAACTTCTATGGGCTGTGCTCCTTTGGTAGGGAGCTTACCTGCATAGGATCATATGAGTTTCATAGGTAGGCTCAAAGTTAATGACTGTAGCTGCCTGATCTTCTGGTGCTGAGAGCTAACTTACTCTAAGTCCTTCTACCTCATCAGAAGTTGAATGCCAATTTCTGACCCAGGTGTTTGTCACCCTGGTTTTCCAGAGGGGATGCTTAAAATATGCTCTGCCTGACTGAGGAAAAGCAAGGCCCCCGAGTTAACTGGAAGATTAATTCTCTTACAGGAATTTAAGAATAGACTGCAATGGTTCTCCCTCTGTAGTTCCTAATCATCTTACAGGAAGTGCGAAGAATCGGCATATACAGCAGCCCTGGAGTGTCCAAGTCTGTAGAGGGGGCGCTAATTGCAGGTAGCTGCTTCCTTCCATGCCTGCTGACACCTTAATCCTAATCTGTTGCCTTCATTGGCAGAAAGGAAAGAAGGCCCTGGGGGCATCTGGGCCAGGATGGGGGTGTACCCTGGGGACTGCATCTGGTCTCTAACCTGGTCCTCCCCATCCTGCTCGCTGGCCTGGTAACTGGCAGCTTTGCTCCACTGTGAGGTGTGAGCCCTGGTGGCGACCATGTACAGGATTCCCTACGACTGAGAGTAACTCAGTCTTCCCACCTGTAAGCTGGGGTGTCGGTGTGTTGTCCCAGCCGTGGAACGGTAGCTAATCTGTCAGTGCCTTTCTACCTCCTACTTTCACATGTCTGTGCTCTCTCAGCCGGTTTATCAGTCCTTTGATTCCCACATCATGTGTCTTCCATTAAGTTTAGCAGAGTCCTTTCTACAAAAAGAATGACCACACTCATATTAGACTGCATGTTTTAATTGAAGGGTATCGTGTATACCTATCAAAATACACACTGTAGCCCATTTAACCATCCCCAAATCAAGATGTGCAATGTTTCTGCAGTGACTTTCCTGAGAACTACTCCTTCCCAAGTACTCATTACCCCCACTTTCATTACCATGAATTTCTTTTGCCTTTTCTTTTCAAAACTTATACAAATGGAATCATAGGAGATGTGATTTGTGCATGTGATTTCTCTATCATGTAAAATACATCATGTATCATGTATCTCTATTAAATAAATGCTTCACTTTATTGATATTATATGTTCTATGGCTTGTTTTCATGGTTGCATAATATTCCATTATTTCACAGCACCATCATTTTTTGACCACTATATTGTTGATATATTAATGGGTTGTTTCCAGGTTTTGGCTATTGCAAGTGACCCTGTTATGAAGATTTTATGAAAGTTAGCTTTAGGGTGACACACATAAGTGTGTATTTTTATTGGGAATAGATTTAGGAGTGAGATTGCGGGTTCACTGAGCATAAATATGTTCAGCTTCACCATGTACCAGTAAGTGGTTTTTCTTTTCTTTTTTTTTTAAAGAGGGCAAAATTAAACACAACAAAGCAGAACAAAACACAACACAAAAAAACAATGTAAGAGACATAAATTTCAAAGCAAGACCATCAGAGATCTTCACTGTCTATAATGTTGTCTCTTGTTTTCTTCCAAATAGTTGTCCATAGCTTCACATAGAATGAATTCATACAAAACGACATAGTATAAAACTAATCTGAACAAAATGAGGAAGGTGTATTAGGTCTTCAAGACCATACAATAGGGAAGTCAACAATGGCTGTCACAGTGTCTCTCATTCTCTTTAAAACAGCTGTCCATACCTTCCTGTACGTTAAAATTAAACAAAACAAAACAGGCTAAAATCACTCTGAACAAAGAATAATAGTATTGCTGTATTTCACATCCTGATGCTATGTGTACTGTAGTGTCTCTTTTTCTTCAAAGTAGTTATTCTTTTCATCATGCGTTATATAATCAGTTCTCATAAACTGTTTATAGGTTCTATGCATGCATGAGTCTCTATCCTTTCTGTATTAGAGGGAAAAACAAAACATAGCAAGACAAAACAAAACAAATTCCTGTAAATGGTTTTTCAAAGAAGCTCTACAAACTTAGATTCCCACGGCAGTATATAAGAATTCCTGCCCCAGAATCACTTTTACCATTTTAGTGATTCAGACGAATATTTAGTTGCATTTCATTTTAATCTGAATTTCACAAATAAGTTTTGCACAATGATTGGTATTTTTTATAATGTGTTTTGTACAGTATAGCACCTTGTAGGGTATATTCAGAGGTGTAGTGGACCCACTAAATTCACTTATTAATGATATTGGTCCATTTGTGTTTTTTTTGCACATATACTTTCTCTCGTCTGAAATACAGTGATAAGTCTTTTCTTCGTTTTGATAGCATATGCCTTTTATATTTCTTGCTGGGACTTCAGTGCAGTCTTAGATGGAAGTGCTGAGAGCTGGTACACTTTGATCCACTCCCAGCTGCGGAGAGGAAGCTTTCATTCTCCCACTAGGAGGCACTCTGTATGTTGGAGGCTATGCTGTTGACTTCTTGTAGATACCTCTGTTTAGGTTAAGGGGCTTGCGCTTTATCCTTAGCTTCCAATAGTTTGTTTTAAATCACAAATTAGTATTAAATGGCACCAAATATGCTTTCTATGTATACAATTTCTTTTCCTTCTCATTCCTTTTTGTGGATACAGAAATTGCACTCAGTGAATTTTGAATGCCAACCACCCTTATATTCTTGGAACAAAACGTCTTTTGGCAAGACACTACCTTATTCTATGCATAGCTGGATATACTATTATTTCACTAATGGTTTTTTGATTTGTGTTTAGAGAAAAGATTTATCATAATTTCTTACTTTATAGTACTCTTATTTTTTTGTATCAACCTTATATTAATCTGTTTCAATTTTATTCTATCGCCTCCCTTTCTTAAGGTGTTAATTTCATATATGATATATACTATTATTTAGTGGCTATCCTAGATGTTAGGACCTGCACCTTGGCTTGTCGTGGTGATCTGTCTTCAGTAATGCTGAACTTCAAAATATTTTAGCTTTCCGCTCCCACCCTGGGCTCTATTATTACCATCGTATTAGTTTTATATGTACATTCCAACTCCATAAGACACTATTGGTGTTGATTTTACTGTAAATATTGATTTTTATTTCCTCAAATCATCTCTCTTATCATTTATTTATGCTTTCCTGTCTTATTTCCTTGTTTTTACCCAGAAACACTTTTCCTTCTTTGGAGAATTTTATTTAGTGTATCTTTTAATGGAGACCTGCTACATTAGTACTTTCAGTTTTCATTTGTCTGAAAAATCTCTTGTTTTGTCTTCATTTTTAAAAGGCAGCTCCCTTAGTGTAGGGAAATCAACATTGCCAGTCACTTTCTGTTCATGCCTTAAAGGTGGTATCTCACTATTTTCTGGTTTCCATAGTTTTCTACTGCTCACTGGTTTATTGTTGCCTCTTTGGGGATTAAAGGTCTTTATTTTTTTCTTTATTATTAAAATTTTACTCAGCACATTTTTATATATGTGTGAGTGCACTGTGCATGTACACTGTGTTTAGTGATGTGGTACACTGTGTTTAATGACGTGGCACTTGTATACCATGTTTGATGACCAAAAAAGTGCAAACAGCACTTCCATCGCCTTGAACATGTAGCACTTGGTTGTGTTGGAGCACATCAGACTCTCTGGTTTTAGTTCTTTATAAAGAATACAAAAACTGTGGTAAACTGTAGCTGCCCCATTGTGCTGTGGAAGACTAGAACTCATCCATGCCTTTTTGCTCTGGCTCCTTCTATGATAATTTTTCTTGTCATTGATTTCATTATCATGTGCCCAGTTTTGACTTTACCATGTTTATCTTGCAGTTCTTGAAACTATATTTGCTGCATTGTTTTTCAGATGTTTTGGATGGTCATCAGTGTTATCTACTAGTCCAATCCTTTGTTCTGCCCCAGTGTGACTCTTCTCTCCATCTTAACTACTGATGTGTCTGAATTCTTCACAGGATAACACATTTCACCAGTGCTTCCTCTAACCTCTGCCCATTTCACCTTCTGTGGTTCAATCTGGACATTTTCTGTTTACATGTCTTCCAGATTACTGGTTCTGCATTCAACCTATTACAAAGCACATCTATTGAGTTCTCAATCTCAATTATTATAGTTTTCAGTTCTAGAATTTCTATTTGATGCCTTTAAAAAGTATATCATAGGTCTCTAGTGAAATGCTCACATTGTCCTATATGTTTTTTTAATAAGTGTTCATCAGTTATTTAAACATTTGTGATGGATAATTCAAAACACTGAGTCAATTGTGAATCTCATCATGTTTCTCTCTCGTGCATCATTTTTGCTATGTGGATAGTGTTTGAATATGTGGTATGAGTGATGGTTTTTGATGCACCACATATGAAAACAGTGGCTATATAAAAATGCTGGCTTTGTCTAGAGAGTGTTCCCCACCACCTGTGCCCAGCAGGCTGCCTGGGGAGAGCGCTGACACTCTAGAGCCTGGGTGCTTGCTCTGCCCTTTCACCTTTGTTGTTCTAAACAGGCAAATCAGATTGCTGCAAATCTGTAAGAGCTCAGCGGAGTCTTGCTGGACATTTCAGCCTCTGGCTCGGAATAGCTTGACCGCTGGTTCCTGTGCTCCCTTTGCTCCAGCTTCCTGGTCACTGCAGTGCTCCTTGGCAGATGGCAATGCTGTGGTTTGAGCTTGTGCCTCTTCTGAATTCATGTCAAAACCCCAAGGCATTCACATTAGGAGGAGGTGCCTCGGGAGATGCTGAGACCATGAGGGCTGAAGCTTCTGGGTGGGTTGACCCCTTGAGGCGAGCTGGGGCAGTGGGCTCACACTCTTCCCCTCTTCTGCCATGTTAAGTGAGAGCAGTGTTTGTTTCCCTTTGCCATTTCTGTTCCTCTGTCATGTGAGGAGACCTAAACAGCACCATCTGTGAAGAATGTGTCCTTGACAGGCCCTGAATCTGCTGGTTCCTTGATTTTATACTTCCTAGCATCTGGGGCTTTGAGAAATAAATTTCTGTTGTTTTATAAAGTACCCACTCACAGACATTTTTGTTAGGGAAGGATAAATGGACAAAGAAAAGTACCAAAAAAGAAAAAAAATATATATTTTCTCCCTAATTTTTATTCCTATGAGATTCCTCAAAGTTGTAGTGGCTTATTTATTTCTTAGCTACATTTTCTGTCTTTAAGGTTATAGCTCATTTTAAATTTAAGATCCAGAAAATACCCTAGCCATCAAAGCAACAAATACACAGCAGCTAGCTCTCTGTAGTTCCCCTTTCTCTATGCTCTTCACCCTCAAATGCTGGTTATCTTGGAAGCTCTCCAAAACCTTCAAGTAAATGTTTTAGTAGTTTATCTGATTTGCAAGTTAGTTTTGGAACTATGCCACCATCATCTAAAGCATTTGTCAGTGGATTTATTATTTAAAAGCCTGGTAACTAACATATGGATTATACTTTAGCTGTGGGTAATAAAATATCTTTAGTAAAGAAAGATGCAAAGGTACTTTTGAAATGGATTTATAATGCCCTAGCTATATCTAATTCTAAAGTAAATTGAGAACTTGGAGTGTTGGGTAGGCAAACAACCCTCTTGTTCTTACTCTTGACCATGGAATCTGTGACCAACCTTAAACACATAATTTAGAATGAAATAAGTAAGAGTAGAGCAAGTCAATTGAAAGATGTTCAGAATATACTCAGTATCTTCAGAAATGGACACACAGGGAGATAAAGCTCAGAGCAAAACCTCTGATTGTGAACTTTGAGGTGTATTCCACAGTGACAAGTTGCCAAAAGTGACGGTTTCTCTACTTTGCACATTGCCTGGGTCATGTGTGTTCATGTGTGCTGCATAATCTGCATTAAATGATGTATCTCTTTGGAAATAAGTTACTTTGAGTAATGTATGGGTTAGGAGGCCAAATGATTTTCAGTTTTGGACTCAGGGTGGTCCACTGGGAGAGTCCATCCTGTTGTTTCTGGAAATTACTAGATGTGCTTCATGCTGGGTCAGGGGACAGAAGCCAGTAAGTATCATTTTTGTTTCCTTAAAATAAATATTAAAAAGCGTTATCTTTTCTGCAGACTCAGAATCAGAGGTTATGAAACAAGCAACAGCACAGCTACTGGGGGATAACAGCGGGAACCTGGGATGGCACGCTGGAAACTCCCATCAATGAGCATCAAAATCCTGAGAGTAACAAAGCGATCTTCCCTGTAAGACCGAAGCTTGGAGACCAGCAGTGGAGTAGGGCAAGTGAAACCACTGCTTTGGGAAGGGGAGCACAAACGTGCCTGGGCCCTGTGTGCCAGCGATGCAGGCCTTTCTAAGAAGGCTATGCGGGAGAGGTGGCGGCTGGGAAAGACAGTTCTCACTCTGGTGGCACTGCAGGAAGAATAAGGGCAGGGTGTGAGTGTCCTTGGGCTCATTTCTAGCCTCCGGATAGCAAAAACTGGAAAGTATACACAGGTGTTTAGAAAAACAGAAGACCCTAGAACATGTAAAGTCCTACTTTTAAAAAGGAATGAGAATCTCTTGGAGACAGAACGTTCTCTGTGCTCTTGTCTTCCCTCTGCTCACCCAGCCTTCCCATCTTCGGGGTTCTTTTCCCAGTTTTACTTCTTTCGTTACTCGAATCCACCCTGATTCCAAACCCACTTCAAACCAACCTTCTCCGCGAAGCCCAGCGCAGCACAGGGCCCTTCCCGCTCCGGCCACACGCAGCCCGTGAGCCTGGGCTGTAGCACAGGGTGTTCTTTCCACAGCGCTGACCACCGGCACAGGGAGCAGCAGAGGAAGAGGCTGGGAGGCGCCGGCACTTGGACAGGCTGTGCACAGGTAGGAGGGGGCAAGCAGAGCAGGCAGGGAGGGACGACTGACTGGGAGTTACCGAAGCAGGGAGGACACACGCCAGTCGGCTCAGCAGCTCCGAGAAGCCGTGGCACCTGGAACTGTGGCCATTAGGTTTGGGTGTTGGTGCTCCCTGGAGATTTCCAGATATCTCTCTTGTATATTTTTAATGAGAGCAGGACAAAAAAAAAGTATTCTGAGAATTGAAACATCAAAGGTTGCTCTGCATTCATCATCATTGTTACTATAGTTTACAGAACGCTCTGTGTCATTCTCTTTCACCCGCATGATTCCTTTGTTTAAAACCAAGAGTGCTTCAAGGAGGACTTTGGATAAATCCTCCTCTGCTTTCTTTTTGGTGTCTCTTTTTCATTGCCTCCCAGAACATCTACCCATGGGAAGACACATTCTTGAACTGTTCCCTCTCCCATTAAATGGCTTTCTCTCTTGTTTTGTGGACAAACCCTGCCCCTGTTGCTTCGATGGTGCTGTGCTTGGACACAGTCCAGTTTAACTGGAGGGGAGTATTTTTCCAGGTGGTATATCCAGGCCCACCTCCAGGGCTGGAGCACAGCCATGTAGGAAGGTCCCCAGTGGAGAGAGAAAGTTCAGTTCCCTTTTCTGGTGGTGAGTTCACATATGCCTTCTCAGGCGGATTCCTTCACCACTCATCCATGAGGATCAAACAGTCTTCCAGTTAGCTTTCTTAAAGAAGACAAAGAAAAATAGATCAATAATATTTATGATTTCTTGAAAAGATATTTCCTTAGTGTGGTGTTACTCTGTTGAGGACAGGCTCTTTTCTATTAATAGAGCTGCTGCAATGGGGGCATTAGCCAGGGTTCATTGTATAAAGAGGGCTGCAAAGGTCGTCTTCATAGAAAGCCCTCCCTGTGAGTGGGCACCATGCACGGGCCACTGAGGGGAGGTCCAGATGCCATCCTTTTCCTGTGAGTTGGTACCATTCGCAGACTGCAGGAGAAGAGAGCAAGGAGTCAACAAGAAGCAAGCCTTGCCTGTGAGTCGGTGCCATGGGCGGGCTGCTGGGGGGAGAGCAGAAGGGCCAACCCCTGCCCCCTCCACTGTAAGTGACCAGCTGATCCAAAGAAACACAGGCTGTGGTGATAGCTAATGAGGTAAAACACAACTTAATGGTGGTAGAGTTTAGTGTTTCACTGACTTTGAGAGTCTAAAGCCAGTAGTCTGATCATGTATTCAGAGGATAGCAATACACAATGTGGCCTCTCTGGGGGTCTCCTTCTGAAGGTGGTGGCCACTGTTAATTCCCTATTGTTTTTTTTGAAGTCCTATATCATTTTCATTGTTTTGTTGGATTTGGTTTTATTCTGTTGTGTCTTGCTTGATTTTATTTCATCCAGTGGCCTGGGCAGCTATTCCAAGGGTAACAAGATGTATTATTGTAGTCATTTTGGATTTACTATTTTCTTGTTTTGAAGTGCTTTATTATGTTCATTGCTTTGCTTTTGTTGGTTCTATTCTGGTTCTTTTTTCTCTTACTATGTCTGAAGGTATGGGCAGCTATTTTGAAGACAAAAAGAGGCATTATGGTAACCATTGTTGATTTCCTATAATCTTGTTTTGAAGTGCTATATCACTTACACTGTTTGTTTTAATTGATTTTAGTCTGTTTTATTTTGCTTTGTTTTGTTGCCTTTAAAATAAAAATTAAAAAAAGATTGTCTTTGCTACTTTTTGGAAGAAAACTCTCAGATGGTTCATACTAACTTTAGTGCAAGGGGCTGACATGCGAAGGGTGATACTTAGTGATAACATTCTTTTATGATAAAATGATAACATCAGTGAAAACAGTCATAACACACACCTTTTATAGACTGCTTCCCATGTGCCAGGGCCTATGCTAAGTACTTTGTGTACATGAAGCTGTTTAATCTTCAGGGCAATGTGGTGAAAGCAGCAGTCTGAGGTCACTTTCAAATAAGAAATTTTAAGCCTGATACATAGGTAACTTCCCAATGGTCAAACAAAAGGATAAATTTCCAACCCCAAACTTCCTAACTCCATTGCTCCATCTCTCTTAGCAAAATTACCCTATCTTTAACATACTTGATGATTTATGCATCTCCAACATATAATATTAGTTCTACAGCATAAATTTCTCACTTAGAAATTGTAACACTCTGCTTTTTGAAAAGTCACAAATATGATTCATTGACTATTGCCTAAGTGTTCTATTATGCAATTCTAACACAGATCTTTTCATAGTTTAATATGTCAGATAAAATTACTCGAAACATTTATTTCCAAAAACTTTTCATGCTGTTCTTTATAACCACAACATTAAACTTACAAATTTACTCTACCGATAAATTAGATTATTAATAATGCTGCCCATAGCCTTTAATCTACTTTCAACATTGGAATGACCACTACTTATACCATCAGTAATACATAATCATTTGTGCTGCCTAATGGGTTTGAAAAATTAGCTACAGATGGCTTCATGTTTATGGATGTTCACATGCAATTTGTAGCAGTAAATTAGTGCTAGTTTCGGGTGCTTGCATGTGTTTCTGACAGGCAGCTGAGATACAGAAAAGGTATGCAAATCTATGTGCCATGTGCTATGTAGATTTCCCTGTTTCATTATTGGTCACTTAATAAATTGATCGCTCAATAGCTCTGGGCTAATCATATGAAGAACTTTGCTTAAAGAAAAAGAAATCATAGACATCAATCTTACCTTCAGTGTATTCTTTAGAATTGGACAGAGAAAAGATGTGAAATAAAGACTTAGCACAGATCATGTAGCAAGGATGATAAGTATTGGAGGAACATGGTGTTTGAAGTGGTCACGGTGGACTCAGGAAGTCAGGAAAGGTGTTATGACCTCAAAGAGTGGGCAAGATTTGGAGATGAAGGAGAAGAGAGAAGGTATTTCAGATGCTTGGGGGAAGAGATGGAAATAGGGAGTTGGGGTGAGCTAGGTGGCTGTTAGAGTAACAAGGAAGTGGCCCTGCTGTGTCAGAGGCCACTTAGGATGTGCTGGGGGATAAATTTATTAGGACTTCGTGGGATCAAGATGTGGGGTCAGCTATGGAACAGGTCTGCCAGTGTAAAACAGAGCAGCCAGGAATGCTTCATGCCCTGAAGGTGATCTTGGAGGTGGTGGTTTGGGAAAGATGGAGACACATACCACAGAGGCAAATGCACAGATAAAAATGCCTCTCAGAGATGAAGTGCGGATTCACATTGGTCTTCCTAACAAAGTTTCCATTGTCTACTTTATGGATACAACTTACATTTTATTATTAAAAACAGTACAACAATGTAAAAAGATTTTTTTGATCCAGCTTCACATAATTGCAATGAGTGGGTAACAGAATTTTATGTTCTCCTTTTCCTCATATAAAATGTAGAGTTTTTCACTTTTTCAGATAGTGTTTGTTTATAATTATGATTTTCATGCACACATAGTATCCTGCTGAGTGACTTAGAGTTTGCTAACCCTTTACATTTTTATTGAGTACTTACATCGTTCCCTACTTTTTGTCATTATAGATGAAGCCATGAGGGACATCTACATATATATGGCTCTTTGGGCTTTTGTGGAATTACTTGCTGAGCAGATGTGCCCTGGAGTGTGACTGCTGGTTCACAGAAAAGCAGCGTACTCTGATGCTTTCTAGATGACCTTGGGTTGCTCCCCAAGGTCCATACTGACTGGAGCCAGCCAGCAGAACATGAGGGTGACACTGTCAGTGCCAGTCTGGAGCTGCTGTGGGAGGTAAAGTATCACCTCCTGTGTTGGAATTTCTGTGCAACTATCAATTTCATCTCTTTTACCATATTTTCTTTTGAAAAATATGGACAAAGAGGAAGCTGATGGGGATGAGTGGGAGGATGAATTGTTAGTGGACAGGGCCAGGAGAGAGGAAGGGAAAGAGAAGGACCAGGCAGCCTGGATGGCAGAGGGGCAGCAGGCTGCGTGGCATTGCTGTGCAACTGTGGCTGCAGCGTTAACTGTGCATGTTGCAGTCTTTGGCTTCTCATTGCTGTCAAACTCATCTCTCCCAAAGGCTGAGAGCTTCAGGGCTGGGAGCCTCAGTTTGGAAGTTCTTATCCTGGGCCAGGGATATAGTTCAGCAGTGCAGCACTTGCCTGGTAAACATAAGGTCATGAGTTTTATTCTCAGTACCAAAAAAAAAGAAAAAAAAAAAAGAAAATTCCCATCCCACCTCCACTACACTGGCCACCTGCTGAGGTCCTGCCTCTCTAAGACCTGTCCCACTGGCCCTCTCACAAACCTCGAGACCTTTAAGCTCCTTGAACAGAGCCAATACAGCTGGCCTCTGTATCCTGGGATCATGGAATATTTGGAGGGAAGAAGAAATATGGGCTACAGGAAGCATGTGCTTTCCTTCCTGGATGAGTCTAAGGGCCCTGCACAGCGGCGATGCATTTCTTCTCCCTGAGTTCTCCCATGCTGGTTACCACCATGTTGTCTCACTTCCAGGTCTTCACTGAGTTATCACTGCCTCAGAGAAGCCTTTGCTGGTCACCCAAGTTAAAGCTTTCTTCTTTCCCACACTCTTTCCTCTTATCTACTTTATTTTCCTAGAGTAGTTACCTGAACACCATGTGCATATTTTCTTTCGATCCCTCTTCCCCATCAAAACAAAAGTTCTAAGAGTCAGAGACATTGGCTCTCATCTTCCTATCTGCAGCTGCTTGAACAGAGCCAATACAGTTGGCCTCTGTATCCTGGAGTCTGCATCAGCAGATTCAGCCAAACAGGTCAAAAGTATTTTGGTTAAACATTAGTGGTCATTTCTCCTGTGATTGTTCTTTAAAGAATACAGTGTAACAATCAGTTGCACAGTACTGACATTGTGCTGCATATAGTAAGTGTGCTAGAGGTGATTTAACATACGAGGGACTGTGGGCAGGCTCTCTGCAAATGTCATACTGTTTCATACAATGGATTCGAGCATCCAAAGACTTTGGTATTCATAGGGTACCCTGGAGCCAATCTTTCATGGGACTGAGGAGATATTTATGGAATCAGTGAATAAAAGGTATCAATCTTTTGACTGAAAATACAGAAACAATTCTAAAAGTGATCATACTTAGAGCAGTGTACAGGAATCCAGAAAAAAATGTTTTGGTCATGGTGGAGATGGAGTGTGAAGCGAGGATGGCAGAGGACACAGCATGTCCAGGACTAGAAAATCAGATGTGTGTCTGGCTGACCCGGCTGAAGGGTGTGCAGTAGCCCATCCCACCTCATGTGCCCGGCTCAAGAGCTCGCAGCAAGGAGTGTGGCTGCACAGGCAGAAGCTCCAGTGCCTGGCAGTGGGCTATGAAGAGGTGGTGGTAGCCGGAGTGTTGGCACTCAGTCACCCTGCCAGACACATACAGACTGAGGTAGGAGACAGAGCATACAGGAAGAGTATTTCTCCAGCCCTTCTCGCCCTTTCCTCATGGCACACTGGCATTCCATTTTTATGGCAACCCTCTCTTCCCTCTGAAATTACCTGAGCTAGAAGAAGAAAGGTGGCAGGCAGTGGCCATCACCCATTCCCCAAAGTTCACAGTGATCCCAGGCACCTGCAATAGCCCGGGGAAGCTCAGTGACCCAGCTTAGGTGAGGACATTTCAGAGATATGGCCATTATTTGGAGTGCAGCGGCTCTTTCTTCCTCACTGCTCATGTGGTGACCCATGCCCACCCTGTACGATCCTGCATAGCAATAGAAGAAGTAACAGGCAAACATTTTGGCTCACCATTTTCTTTCTGATAGTTACTGGCATCTGATCTCACCCTTGGGTGTTAGAAAGCGGGAATTCTCTAAAAAACTTTCATTCCTGGGGTGAGAGATGGGTTCAAATCTTGGAAGAAGAGTTCCTATGTGCTTGAAGGGTCCTGGATGTCAAGCAGTTGTAAAATGGTCAGATTTTCCACCTGTCCTGTATGCATGCCCTTTACAAGGAGATCACAGCCCTGCTCACCCCAGGTACCCAATAGGGGTACAGCCCACTTCCTCCCTCTTGAATGCAGCAGAAAGGCCAGGTGCTCTCCCCAATACCAGTCCTCCAGGGCCTCAAGATGAAGCAGCATTTTCTGACTTTGTGGAGGTGGAGGAGAAGGGTAAATATCCAAAGAACACTGAATCACCCCTAAACCTGTTAAATTGAAAGATGGCAGCAGAGAATAAATGTAACATTAAATAAGAAAAAATACATTTTCTTTCTTACAAATGGAGATATCAGCACAGGTTTCAGTGTGTGTTTGGTTTGCTTTATAACAAACAACCCAAGAGATACCTACCACATGAACCAGCTCGTCTAGCCTGTTGGATGCTATGAGATGTGTGATTCAGTTGGATTGTCATCATCCTTGACCAGCCAGGGAAATCCAGGCACATGAACGAGTCTTGGAAGATGGCAGAGCCTGGCTCAAGGAGATGGACCACAGCACTAACACATATACTTAAAGGCAAAGCCAAGTGGTGGTGGCTTTAAACCACTGAGTTGCGATTTACTACATAGTAATTGATAACTGATACTCCCAGGGCTTGGTGGAAAGATGGTTGGAGCCTCAGTATTTGGAGCCCTTTGTAACTCAGCAGTGTGAGTGTATCTGTGCTCAAACAGTTCTGTAGCCAAAGAGCTGGAGCAGCTTTATTCCCAGCGCCACCGTGGAGTTCCTTTCCTAGACCACATCTAATTTCCTGCTCTGTGTAACCCAACACAGGCGTGTTATCCAGGAAAGACAAAAAAAAAAAAAAGCAAAAGGAATTCGGCAAACACAAATCCCACCTGTTTACCAAAAACATCACCTCTAGCATAACCAGTATTAGAGGCACTGCCTGCCCAGTGACAAATCAGTTTCAACGGCCGCAGTATCCTGACCGTGCAAAGGTAGCATAATCACTCGTTCTTTAAAGAAGGACTAGTATGAATGGCTTAATGAGGATTTAACGGTCTCTTGCTTTATGTCAGTGAAATTGACCTCTCCGTGAAGAGGCGGAGATAGCCTAATAAGATGAGAAGACCCTCTGGAGCTTTAATTTATTAATTTATGCTAACTACTTCAAGTCCACAAGGACACAAAAATACATAAAAATCTAAATTAATAATTTCGGTTGGAGTGACATCGGAGAATAACAAAACCTCTGAATGATATTAACCTAGACACTACAAGTCAAAGTTTACAATCATCAATTGACCCAAAAATCTTTGGATCAATGGACCAAGTTACCCTAGGGATAACAGCACAGTCCTGTTCTAGAGTCCATATCGACAACAGGGTTTTAAGACCTGTTGGGTTGTGTGAGGCAGAAGCAGTCAGAACCGGCCATTTGGACACTGTGTCAGTGTTGGTTGGTTACAGAGACTGAGAGGGCAAGGTTGTAGAGGGTCAACCCCCCGATAATCCAGGCAGAAGACGTTATTATCAGACTGGGGGAGCCGTTTCATTCCAGCTGTAGCATGACAGGACATGGCGACTCCAGGGTGTGGACAGGGTGGTTGCAGTGGACTGTTGGTCTTGGCTTCTTTTCCTCTGAGTGTTAACTCCACACACATCCTCCTGAGGATGCTGTAGATTCCCGTGGACCCAGGTGACAATGGTGACAGAATAGTAGATACAGAAGAGAGAAGGAAGAGCAAGTCGTGCAAGTCCAGCACTGGTTGGTAACTGAGGATGTAACTCGGGAACAAATGGAATGAGAATCCCCAAGCTCCCAGCCCAAGTTCAACACAGAGCCTGCTGACACCCCTGCAGCCACAGTGATGCTCTGTATACCACTCCCCCTTCTGCCTGAATCCCACGTCTAAAAATGCAGGTCTCTTCAGTAGTGGAATGTCCACATGCATGAATGCTGGAATTAGGAAGTATGTTTCTTTGGGGGATAAAGGTTTGGGACTGAAAATGGCACACTCTCTGTGGTAAGGTGGCTTTGTGGTACAATTCAAAGGAAGCTGAGTATCTATTGCATGCTCTGGACCATAATTTAGGAAGGTGATGCATCCAGCTAATACTCTTGACTTGTTCTGTAGAACTGAGTCATTTTAGCAACTGGCTGAAATCTGGGAAATGGAAAGAACCATCCAGGTGTCTGAACATGGGCTCATGGTCTCTGACGCATGCTTCTCACAGGTCACTGTTGTTTGGCCCTGATGCTGCAGGCTCAGTGGGTATTGTGCAAAGCATTTTGCTGTGTGTGGAGTGTTCTTAGTTGATTGGGCAGGAGATGGTATCCCCCCAGTACACCCCTTCCCTTCCTCTCTCTTCCTTGAAATGCTTGTATCTGATTTCCCCTGTGGTTTGGAATTTCAGACAAATGTTTTGGAAATGTGTCACGGGAAGAATCCTGTTTTCTAATATTTAAAAGTTAAACTGTAGGTTCATTGAAAACATTAATGTTTTCTCAGCTGGGTTGATCATTGCATATTTGTCTGTATCCATTTGCTTTGGTTCTTAGCCTGAAAATTCAGACTCAGTTTAGTAGGTTTTGCTTGACTCTAAAAAGCAAAGAGATAAGGAAAAGTAACATAGTGGGAAAGTCCCTCCTGGCCTACCCCTTCTCCAAGGACATTAGACCACTGCCTCTGCACGAATCTTTCTCAGCTTGGGTTTTCTCCAGATCAGGAGATAAAAATGTGGGGGAGAAGGGTTCTAGGAAGCATGTTTGGGAAGTGCCCGGGGAAGAGATGAAAGATGTGTTAGAGAGCATGTAACCGAAGGCAGCTTTTGAGGAGCCTCTGGGAGACCGTGCAGGTCTACCTCCAAGCAGGTCTACCCGTGCTGCTGGGAGACACGGGTACAGTGTATAGTGTGTCTATACACTAGCATCCCTCACCTGGTAGGGCTGCACTAACTCCCTAGCCCTCCTGACCAGCCCTGCCTGTGACACACAGAGGCTGCCCTCAAACGCACGCCATGGGCAGCGAAAGGACAGGAGGGAAGTATGTGGAGGTGGCTTGCAGAAGGGACAAGGTCGTATGGGTGGGCTATGGAGAGTGTGCCCTTGTAAAGGACGTCGCTCCCAATGCGGCCAGGTCACACTCCATTCTCGCATATGAGGTGAAATCGTGGGCAATTTTTCTTATCAAAAGGAGGAAGTGAGACACAGATGTGTATACACTCACATCTGGAATCCTTCCTCCAAAGCCTACTCCATTAAGGAGGCAGGATTGTGAACACAGGGATAGAACAGATACAATGAAATAAGCCAGGGAGCATTTCCAGGCCTGGGATCAACACTGTGCTCAGTGACCGAGGTGCAGGAAATGAGACCGGGGGGCGTGTGCCGACAGTTTCCAAGAAAGGGGCCTCGGGAAGCTTGCGGGGCTCGGGAGACAGGTGCCTCGGGAGGCAGCGGGGCACACGGTGGGAAATGACAAAATGGCTCCAGTGTTTAACAGATGCTTCGATGTTTTTTTGATGGTGTGGTTTTAGCACATTGGAGACACCTGATGTAATGGGGGAACAGCTGACAATAATTAAATACTGCTGTGGTTCTTTCCATTAGTTCCTTTCTCCCAATATGATTTTGATTAAGTCAAACATACAAGCCAGCAAAGCATTTGAATAGCTGTGTCACTCCTTGGGCAGATTTACACACTCCTGGGCCACAACACATTTCTGCTGCCGTACTGTGTGGTAGTTAAAGAAAATTGTCTTCAACTTATCTTCAGGGGCTCCGAACTGTTTCTGGGGGTGGTTGCTGCTCACACAAGACACTACTTGGAGAATCTGAGCAATCCCTTGAGGACTCAGGAGCTGGGGGTTATAAACAGATCCAAAACAGTCACTCGTGTTTGTTTCCTGCTGGGATCGTAATGAGGAGTGGACCATGATCTACTCGTGGCCAGGGAAGTTATTCTTGGACATTAAGGACTGAAACTAGGTTTTCAGAAGGGAAGGAGTCAGCTGCATTTGCAATTGCCTGAGTCAGAGACTGAATTTCCTACGTGCTTCTGCTTGACCTTCAGGCTGACACAAATTGAAACGGCAGAATTGATTTCCTCCTTAATTTCTAATGTTGCGAAGAGGGAGAGCAAGCCCTGGGTGTGCTGCTTCCAGAGAACCTACCTTCCGTACTCCTTGGACAGGCATTTTCTTATTTAAAGAAAGTTATCTTGCTGGTTCTGTCAAGGAAAATGTTACTTTGGCTTATTTGTTGGCAAGACCAGAAATCCTTGATGAAAGAGAAAAATCTAGATGTTGTCTTTTGCCTTGGATTTATAATGGGTTTTTGAAGAATTATGAGCTTCAGGGAGAAAGGTGATTGGATTTCTTCAGATTGGGTTTTTGAGTTCTTCCCGAAATTAGAAACAAAAAATGATATTGTTATAGAAGATGGTCGAGGCTGGGGATGTAGCACAGGGGTAGAGTGCTTGTCTAGCATGCATGCAGTCTTGAGTTCAACTCCCAGCGCTGCAAGAAAAATGAATGAATAAGTTAAAAAAGCTGCCTAAGTGAACTGTTGGCAGCCTGCTAGGCTGTCCTAATGCTCAGAAGCCTTTTATTACACCTAAAGGCAAAAACCTCTGGTAACATTTAAACCCCAAACTAAGCTTCTTCTGCCTTTATTTTTGGTGTAAATTGAGTGCTTTGAGAAAAGGTTTATTTTCTGAATGTACCAATACACCGAGAAAATGTTTATTTTGGAAATCAGATATGCAAAATGCCTGTAAAACTGGTTTACTATACCAATAAGTATCATTATTGTCATTACTGGGGGCAGATGTGGTAAATATTTTCGAGGTCTGGTTGATGCCTGTGGTATATCCTCAGGTCCAGAACACATCTCGGGAGAGGCAGGACCTGATGACACTGCGTGACACCTTGGGGCTGCTCAGGCTGCTTCCTATCACAAGGGCTGATGACCTGCCCACCCAGATAGCAGACTCATGACTGGATACAGCTGGTCAGCCCCAGCTGACAGAAGTACATGGTTTATAAATGTAGTGAAACAAATAATTGGTAAAGGCTGAATGCAATAAAGTTACATCCTGCGTACGCTTAAATAAGTAGAAACAACCTCTTTAGCTAAGTAAAAGGGAAGGATTATGTCCATTGTTTGCTTTGAAAAAACATCCACCAATCTAGCATGCTCTTGGTCTTCACAGTTCCAGAGAAAAGAAAGTCACACTCAAAATGCAAAGAAAAACAAAACAAATTATTGATTTTTGTGTCCTGGTATATTCAAATCTGTTGAATGGGTTTTCAAGGACAACTTAGCCCTCAGCTAATTTTTAGAGTCAATTTTCTACATGAAATTCACATTGTGGGAAAAGCTGTTTATAGCAGCAAGAGTGTAAGTATGAATTGTGCCACCAGCAAACCTCATTACACCTACTTTCACCTGCTCAGCCCAGCAATCAGTCCCAGGGAATGTAGTTTCCTGCTTAATGCCAGGTGAAATGCAAGGAAGGTGAGGCTGAGAGGTGATCTGGAATCAACTACCTGCCCTTCTTTGGGGGCCCCAGGAGACCCCAGCCCATCTGGGTGTCCTCTGGTCTCTCTTCCTCTTTTTTTTCCTAGTTTCCTCAGAGTTGGCCAAAGCAGGGTACATTCCACAATCAAAAGGTAAAACTGTCTTAGCACTGCTCACTTCCTCTTGCTTCAGCGAATGCAGAGGTGTCTTGGTCATGAATCTGCAGATGACTCAACATTTAGCATCAAAATCTAGCTTTCATTGGATGGGGGTGTGTGTCTCAGCTGGCGAGTGTTTGCCTGGCATGAATAAGGAGTTGAGTTTGGTTCCCGTCACTGTAAAAACAACAACCAAAACCCCTTCATTTTCCATAGTAGTCTACTGCTAGATATCTTGGTTTCTAATTTCTATGTCTATATTTCCATTAAGTGCTTGAAAGATGACTGACATCCTCTGCTAGTATCTCCTGGGGCCACTGGTGTGGTGAAGACTTGACAGTGCTCCAGGATTCTGAAAAGATGGTGACTTTTGTGTTCATTGAGTGATTTGTGAAAACACAGAACTTCTACCCTTTGGTTAGGAGAAGGCTTCAGTTTCATGTTTGTTCTGTCATGCCTTTTGGCTGCTCAATTCAATAAAAGCAAATCTACATGTATTACTCAGGAGATAAGAGGTTCAAATTGTTCTATTGGGAAGAATAGTGTCCCCTAAAGATGTCCATATCCTAAACCCTGGACCCTGTGATTATGTCACTTTAAATGGCTCATTCTTATACATTTCCTTAAAACAAGGAAATCATCCTGGATTATTTGGGTAGCTGAATGCAATCACATGAGTCTTTAGAAATGGAAAAGGGAGACAGCAGAGGAAGCCAGAAACGTGTCATGTGAGGACTTGGCCATCTGTTGTTGGAGACAGAGGAGGGAACCAAAGCTACAGGCAACTTCTAGAATCCAGCAAAGGCACGAAGCAGCTTCTGCCCAAGAGCCTTCAGAAAGGACACACCTGGAATGAATCGGGGACACACATGTTAGAGCACTAACCTGCAGAACTGTACAACAATGCATTCATGTTGTTTCAGACCACTCAGTTTGTGGTAATTCGTCACAGCAGCTGGAGAAAATCAGTGCGATAGTTTTATTTCCCATTGTATGTGGGCTTCCTCGGCTGTGGGAATTTGTCCTATCATGTTGTTGTCATGTACTTGGTGATGACTTCCAGTTATTGTTAGCTTACCACAAACAGAAGCTCTGCTCCAGGTGCCCACAGAGGAATCCTTTCAACCTGTGCGTAGAGATTATGACATAAGGACATCAACAGCTTTGTTTCACAGAAAGAGAAGCACGACTCAGAGCAGCCTCCTGGCTCCCAAGGTACTCTTGGTGCCCTGGGATTTCAGAGATACAGATTTCAAAGTTGAGTCCTCCTGCCTCTGGCTCCACCTTGTGTGTGGGGGAATGTCTTTTGTCAGGGAGACATGTGGGCTCTGAGTCTCCAGATGAGGGCTTAAGTAGAGCCACTCCCCGTGGACATGTGGTCCTCAGGCTCACTGTGTGTGAGTCCCCTGCTTGCTAAGAGGGGAGATCTTCCCCGTTTGGATGGGAAGCTGGTGGGCTCAGAGGATGAGGGATGTGAGGCGAGGGGTGTGGGTGTCGGGACACCCAGCAAAGGGACTGGTGGTCTCTTCTCTCTGACCTGTCTTGGTAAGTGCAGCACCTTTGCCTCTTGGAGCCCAGAGAAGGCTCAACATAGTGAGCGCCCGTGTAGTTTGCCAAAAACTGTAACATGGAGCAAAAGCCACAGGGACACTAAAGTGTAATTCCCACGACTGGGGTTCTCCTGCTTTTCCGGACTACAGACCATCCGAAGGGCATGGGAACTCTTTAATTCATCTGTTTTCATTTGGCCTTCTCTTTACAAAAGGAAAACTCAAATCACTACATTGAATTCAGCAAAATGAATTGTGTGGCTCTTGATGAGAAGCCAATGAAATGTTTTCTTGGTTTTGAAGACATCAAAGGAAAATGTTTCAATCCTGCTGTGTGTCACAGAAAGATAAAAATAAAGGGTTCTTTCAGGCTCACATTTGCCTTCTATCACACGTTAGGAACCTTGCTGTAGGACATCTGGACTCCACCAATTTGTGGAATGAGTATGTGGGAGTAAAAAATGTGCACTTCTTTGTCCCAGGTCATTTATTGTTTATTTTTCAGCATGCTGAGCTGATTTATATAAATATATACCTTTTTCCTCTTTAGTCATTCTGAACTTCAGTACTGTCCAACCAAATTAAAATGCATCTCAATAATTTAGATTAATGTAGTCTCTTCAGTGGAGACTGGTACAGCTGCATAAAAAATGAGACCATTAGAAGACTCTTCAGGCAGCTGAATATAGAAACCCAGGCATGCGCCATAATAGTAATATTAATAATATATTGTTTTATGTGCCCCTCATCCCAAAGGGCTTCAAAGAGCTTTACCAACTTTACAAACAGTGTTTGTGAGTATAAGTGCTGTGTGCATGCATTAACCTTGTAGATATTTCCCAGTGTAATTAGTTCTTTCTCCACTCGGGCCTCCATATTATCGCTGCCATTTCTCTCTATCTTACATGTTTTACATTTTCTCCTCTTGCGCTTTAGAACAGTGAGCCCTCAAACTTTTATTTGTATGTGATTGTTGTGTTTTGTTTTTTGAGACAGGGTCTTGTAATATAGTTCAGGGTGGTCTCAGCTTCCTGAGTTCTGAGATTGCAGGCGTGTGCTACCATGCCCATTTTTGTGTGTTATAAATCAATTTTCCTATGCTTTGATGGGGATGTATATTAAAAAATCCTATACTGCTAGAAATATAAAAATACAGAAATTAAAGTAGATGATATAAAACTGAAATACGCAAAATCTTGAAATGTGTTTTTCCTTCTGTTTGATTTATGCTTTCCTCAGCTAAATTCTCAAGATGCAGGAAACATCTAGAGAGCAAACTAGCATAAATGATACTGGAGGTAGCCCTGTTTTATAAAAGAATGTTCATGATAGTTTTGTCTTCTTTTTGCCATCCTAAAATTTAAAAAATACTGTAATTGTGCAAAATATAAATATACATGAAAGAAGAAAAATAGTACTATAGTGAAACTCACATTTTGTCACTCACTTCCAACTAGTCTCAGCATTTAAAATCATGATTAGCTCATCATTGTTTTTCCAAGGTAATGCGGCCATTGAGTTCTTAGTGGAGGGGGGGGGTCTTAACTCTTCTGTTTTCAGTCATAATGGTTGTATTTTTTTGTATCGTACTTAATTCATGGGAGACGTATTTTAAGATATTGTTTCTGTTAGTCTGCTCAGGTTTCCAAAACAAGAGATAATACAGTAGGTTGATTTAAACAATAGAAATTTATTATCTCACATGTCTAGAGACTGGGGGTTCAAGACCAGAGTGGCAGCTGTTTCTGGTGAAGACTGTACTATACACAGTCTTTTCTTGCTGAGTACTCCTGTAGCCTTGCTCTGGTCCAGTTTGTGCACAGAGAGATAGCAAGCTGGTTGATGACTCTTCTTATAGTGCCACTAATCTTTTTGAGGAGGGCCCCACCTTTGTTACTTCATCTAATCCTGATTATCTCCCTGAGACTCTACCTGCCCATACCATGACATTGGAAGCTAGAGCTTCAACAAAAAAATTTGGGGGGACTCAATTCAGCTCATAGCACTAGTGTATTTTTGATAACTAATTTTAATACTAAAGACAGAAGCAGTACATTCTCAATAGTGGCGTACTTAACTGCAATCTGAAGCAATGTGTTAGAAACGAAGAATGATGGGAGAGGGGGCACTGGCTCGTGGGTCTCCCAATTTCTCCTCAGAGTTGGTCATGCTACATCCTGAGATGTACCTGCATGAAGTCATCAGTGTTGGCAAGCAAATGCAGCACTAGCACAGTGATTTATTTCTTGTATTTTCAGTGAGAAATATAAGTCACCAGAAATTTTTTTAAATGTGTTCAAAACTCTCTTGCATATCACTCTCGTATGTAACTGTATTTCAAGAAATTCAAGAAAACAAATTTATTTGGCCACCAAGTCTTTTGGGTGATATGTGTTTTGGCTAGTTAGAGCAAATACAGAATTAAACCACATTTGTTCTGTCTGATTTACTGAAAACACTTATTTCACTTAAAAGGAAAATACAATAGTTTTTGCTTTTCCACCACATACTAGATCAGCATCCAGCATGCTTTAATATTCATTCATCAAGCATTTGTTGAACATATACTATGTGCCCCACACTGTTCTTTTTGCTTCAGTAATAGCAACAATAAATATGAAGTGTATATTCAGGTGGAGGGAAATAGAAGGAAGTACACACTTTTTTGTGTAAAATATTAGGATGGGAAAATAATAATAAAACAAGTTGAGGAGGAGGAGTGGGGTGTGGGGCTGGGTATAATTTTAATTATCAGGTTACCTCCTTATGAAGGTGAGATTTGAACTGTTATTGAGAGGTGATATTATTGTTTGTGTCCAGATGTCTCCCCAGAGCCTCATGTGGTCATAGATGGGGCTTTTTCAGAGGTGGCCGAATGTATAATGTGTGAGGTTAGGATCGATTCATGGTGTAGTGCGAGCATCAAGGACCCTAGGACTGGGGGTGTGAGTGCCACCCACCTGAAGTAGCCTGGATGAGATATAAGGGATGGAAGGAGCTGTGGTCGTCCCTTGTTGCTTTGCTACCTTTGGCCCACCATAAACTATTTTTCCTCTGTGACGCCTGTCTGCTAGGCTACCTTGCCTTGGAGCCGGCTGATTATTGCACTGAAACCCATATACACTGTGGACTAAATAAGCCTTTCTTTCTTCAACTTTGAATGTCAAGTATTAAGATAGGTAAGAAAGTTGGTTATGGGCCAGAATGTTCTGATTAGAGGCAGCAACCACTGCAGGAGACAAAGTTAGGAGTGTATAGACCATGTGTGGTCATTAGTGTGGGGGGTCAGTATATGTGTGGGGACAGTCAGTGAGGTACCAGGGACACAGTTTATGGGTTTCCTTGTCAGTGTAAGGCTTTAGCTGTCAGTATGAGTAAAGTGGGGATCGACTGCAGGTTCTAGAGGACTTATGCTGTACAAGGATAAGTCCAGACTTGTGCTTTGGAAGGATCAGTCTGGCTACCCATAGCCAGACTGTAGTCAAGAGACTACAGAAGTGTGCTAGGCCAGTAAGAGCCTAGTGGAAGAGAAATTGTAATGGGAACTAATTACAGTGCAGTGCAGCAAAGTTTTCAGCTGAGATGTTCATCGAGAAGATAAACATAGAATAGTTTTCAGCCTGGTAACACAGCGGAAGCTTAGTACTCTTGTAAGCTGAGTACAATAGACTCATCCCTTATGGTTGAGATCCGAAATCAGCCCCAACAATTGGGTGCAAGTAGCTGGATAAGGCAGCGTAAGTTGCTTTCATGGTTCTCCTTATCTGGAGAACTGAGAAATACTTACTTGCACAACAAAGGTGTTATAAAAGTGGTTATCTATTTTGCAAGTTAAATGGCATGGCATTCTTTGGGAATATACAGCAACTGTTAAAATGTATTCCAAATTATGGATTAATGAGAACACTTTACTGAGCACAATTCCTCTACATTTTTTTCTTGAATTAGCCCTCCAAATGAATTCATTAGAGGATGAGGTTGGGACGATTCACAGCAGCCTAGTTTAGTTTGACCAGAGAAGTGTACTAACCCAAATGAGTTTAGAGAACTGGCAAGTTATCAAGGAACTGCATGGTGCAGGGTGTGCTGTGGGTGGGCTGTGATTGATTTGTCCCTTTGATATTAATATATGCAGTCAGCTATGGGGAACTGTACTTACCTCCTACTATTGACAGCCTCCTGAATGCTTCTACCCACCAACTTGGTGAGGGAGCCTGTGACTACCGAATTCTTCCTTTCTAAAAACTGATTTTTAAAAATAATTTCATGAAAAGTATGACTTCATTGCGTTATGTAACAAGCTTCAGTTGTGAATGAAAGTGCTGAATGGGATGAGAAAAATGGGACGCTGGTAGGAAGCAGACTGGCGATTAATGACTAAATCTGTACCAACTACATCAGCTTTCATTTAGGGTTAGGCTCAAGATAGTAGTTGTTTCCATCTGTTTCTTCCTGTTCTATTTTTTAAAGCCCTAATCTTGTACCTTGTTTCTAACATTGAGAAATGTCCACAAACGGTGCCTTTAAGGTGTAGATGTTTCTCCCATCCCACCACTCAGAACCTGAGGTACTAAATCATTTAAACACCTTTGTATTTTTGTTTTCCTCCTTATTTTAGATGAGAACATGATGTATAAAAGCACTATTTGTATTTCTTAATTTTACCTAAATACTATATTTTTCCTTGATGTCTTCTACAGTTTTGGAACAATTTTGGTCTTCTCGCTAAAATGGAGATGTGTGCTATAGCTCTTAAATGCATCTCCAGTCTTGAGAAGTTGAGAAAGCATGAACAGACAATTGAATTGCAATTCCAATAGCCAGCTTAATTTATTAATGGTATTCTGCTTGGGGAAATTTTAAAGCAATCTCAGGAAGGAAAACTAAGACGTTGGAGACAGATGTCAAGATGTATGAGAACGGAAACTGGCTACTGTCTTCCAGGGAAGTTGGCACACACGCACGTGGTAGGGACTGTGGTGAAATGATTTGGCCATTGGGAGTAGCACTGACGTACCTAGCAGCAGGTTTTCAGAGTAGACCATGAACTTACTTTTGAGTTCACAAGTAATGTTGTTTTGATTTAATCACTTAAGATGATTATAGTTGAATTAATAATCTTGGCTGCCATGCTCCATTTTCCTTATCCTTCTTCAAATGGAAAGAATGACTAATTCCAGCTGTTGTTAAGATACCCTTTTTGCTATGCCACCATGGCTGTGCCAGTCCAAGCCACCACTGTTTCTCGTGTGGACCTCCATGGTAGCCTGCTAATGGTTTGCCTCACGGTCCACGTTTTCTACACCACATGCAGAATAATCAGCCAGACCCAAATGATAGCCAGAGGAGGACTCCCCTTTCCTCCCCCTTAAAGCACTCCAATGCCCCCTTAGTTTTAGATTAGGTAACACCCCCTTTGAGAGTGGTGGCCCACTTCCTGCTCTGACTTTGTGCCACTCCTTTCTCCCCGTCTCCAGCCACACTCTCTTTGGCTTCTCACACCCAGCCTGTCCCCTCTTGTCCTTGCCACATGCCCCTGCCTATTCCTAGTCTCTCCTTATCTGTGTTATAATCCCGCAAGCCCTTCAGCCCCAGGATCGCTGAGGCTCAGGGCCCAGCTGCACTCCAGGGCGGGAGAGAATCAAAGGAGGTTGCTGCTGCTTTAACACTGCTTTTTTCCCTGCTGGACTTCAGATTTACCTAGGACCAGATACCCCTTTCTTTGTGTCAATGTCCCCCTTTTCGGAGTGTGTATGTTTATTCTTTTCTTCCCTCACCACTGTATTTTGAAAGCTGTTTAATGTGTTCAATTTCACAGGTTCACAGCTAGAGGAGGAATTGTGTCAGATGAATCTGGCTTTGATTTTCTTCTATACCTGACTTACATGAGACTCCTCTGTTTAGACTTTGGGCTTTTGAGTTGTGCTAGAACAAGGTAAGAACTTGGGGCTGTTGGGGTGGTCTGTTTCGAGTGAATATATTTTACAAGTGATAAGGACATGAATTTAAAGCCCAGGGCAAAATGTTATGGTTTCAAAGTTCAGCTGCTTGAAACAGTCTGTAAGCAGTGGTACTGGAAGTGGGAACTGGAAGTTGTGATGGGCCACAAAGGCTCCACCTCGTGGACTGAGTACTGGTGTCATGGAGGGAGTAGGTTTGTCATCCAGGGAGCAGTTTCTGTACAAAAGGAGGAGTCTGCTTCCCTTTTATCAGCCCTTGTGCCCATTATTGGATGGCACAGTACAAAAGCCTTTGTTAGACACCAGCACCTCACTTTGGCCTCACCTGTCTCCACAGCTGTGAAGAAATTATATTTCTCTTTTATTTTCCCTATTTCCTTCCTTTCTTCTTTTACTTGCTGTACTGGGGATTGAACTTAGGGCTTTTGCACTAAGCTACATCTCTGTTCTTTCTTAATTTTTTTTTTTTAATTTTGAGACAAGGTGTCACCAGGTCACTAAGTTGGCCAGCAGGCTGGTCTAAAATTGGCAATCTTGCCTGAACCTTTGAAAGATTAGGATGACTGGTGTGTGTCACCATACCCAGCTATATAAACCCTGTTCTTCACAAATTACCCAGCCTGGGATGTTGAGTCTTAGCAGCACCAAATGGACTAAGGCACTATCTCTCAACCTGGGATGTTTGGAGGTGTAAGTAAGATAATGAACATACAGATGCATCGATCAAGCATGAAACAGCACACTGACAGTGCTGCTGCTGTCACTCATTGACCAGGTTGGAGGAGTCTAAAGATTGTATGGCAAAAGTTTACACCTCTATGTGAAAGCAATAGAGAGGTCAGGAATCTGCCTTTCTTTTAATAGAGGTACAGTCAGGGAAATTTGGTGGGATCGTCAAGGTTGGGATTTGACTCATTCATTCAAGCACACTCAAAAAAACAGCACAGCCTCTCTCTCTCTCTCTCTCTCTCTCTCTCTCTCTCTCTCTTTGTCTCTGTGCATACATGCTTCTCTATGAGCACTGCATGTGCACCAGTGCATGTGTAGACTGTCAACTGATCACTATCATAAGGTGAGTGTTGCAGAAATGAACCCCAAATATTCTCCTAGTTTGGGAAGAAAGAAATTTAAGCCACTAAGACAATTCCATAAAAATGCACAGACTGTAGCAAACAACCAAAAGAGTGAGATCTCTGTGATGATTGTGTTAGAGACTAAAAGGGATATTCTTTATTTCTCTTCAAAATCTTGAAGGATAATTTTTAAAATCTTAAAACATGACATTCAACTACAGAATCAGTATATGTCAAATTTCTTAGTTCATTACCACAGCAATCAATATCTTCAAAGAACATGTAAGAAATGGGGTTTATATAGTTTGTGGGGGGCACCATGAAATGTGCATTTGTGTGTGTTTGTACATGTGTGTATGGATTAGAGAGAGAGAGACAGAGACAGAGAGAGACACACACAGAGAGAGATCAGATTATTATCTTACAAAGCCATACAACTGTAAACTTTGGAGATATCTTTCATACTGAACAGAAGTAATTTGCATTTCTACCAGACAGAAATCTACAAGTTCACACACAATTTGGCAGAATCTGGACTGTAATCAATAATAAACAAATGCTAGGAGAGTTATGCTCTCCTAGAGAGTTAAATGACCTTTACTGGGACCCTGTTCCAGTATGTCCTGGAAAGAGTCTGCAACCGTCATCTTACCCTGCCTTTGAGTTTGGATTTATTTCTTTATTATAAGTGATTGCTTATATCTGGTTTCCCAAGGTTGGAACTGCTTCTTACGTGCTGGCATTGGCCAAGAGTGCAGGAGTCAAACAGCAACAGTACTTCTAGAGTGCTGGTAGCAGTATGGCTTTTTCTGCCAGTACCATCCCATAATACTCTATTCATATTACTGATGGGTTCTGCTCCTATGAGACTCTGCCAGGCTCATTATGGCACCTGCTCTACATGGGGAGGACCTCTAAAACAACAGCATATCTCTCCTATACTAACTTCTATTTTCATCTTCGGGTCCCCAAACAATAAGCTTTCTGCTTCCGTTTTGTGCATGCACCAAAGGTCCTCCAATCCCCTCCTGACACTGTCCACTCAGGCCGTCTTCACACCTGTGTCTGAAGGTCCTCCATTCCTCTCCCAACATAATAAACTGTCCACTCTCGTCGTCTCCACCTCATCCAGATCCCATGAAAGCAACTCCCCAGCTTTATCTGTTTGGAGGGTCCTTGCAATCCCCAGCAACCCTCCTGAGCCAGGAATAAAGGCTTCTTATCTTTATCTGTATCTCTCAATTGTGCCAAAAACCTGAACATTTTGGTGCCATGATTTGGATGGTTGGGGCGTGCAGCTCCTGGGGAAAGATGCCAGTCTGAGCTCCCCCTGCCAATGAGCCGCCTCTCTTCTCCCTCTTGTTTCTGCCTTTGCTGTCGGCAGCCTCCATCCAACGCCCATCCAATCTGCCTTCCTCAGGCGAGCCACTGCTTGTTCCCCAGTTACTCTCTCTTTCTCTCTCTCAGAAATCACGGGCCCCATGTCAAGACTCCCTCGCATCCTTCAAGAAGCCCCTCCATCCTCTGGGGTTGATGGCCTAGGGAAGTGCCCGGTGGGGCACCTCTCTCTAGCTTACCCCCAACAACGGTGACAATTCTCCCTGAGGATTGGCTTTGGCCTTTGGTTCACCTTCACTCTGATCACTATGGGAAATATTCATTCCCAACCCTAAAAACACACTCCACTCAGGTGGCTCTTACAGAACTTAAACACCTTGGGTCTCAAGGAGACCATTAAACCAAAACAATTAACCCTTTATTGCCAGATGGCTTGGACCCAATATAAACTTGACAATGACAGCTGCTGGCCAGAAGAGGGCACTTTCAATTTTAGCGTCCTCCTCAGCTTGTGCTACAGCAATGGCAAGGGGCCAGAGACAACTTATGTGCGAGCTGTTTTTGCTCTCAGGGCATATCCCTCCCTCAGTCAAGTGTGTGGGGTGGCCCAAATACTTCCGGCCCACTCTGTGCCACCAGAGCCTCTACCTGACAGCCCTACTGATCCTCTTGATGACGTCCCTTCTGCTTTCACCCCCACCATATCCACAGATTCTGTCACCTCCTGAACCTCTCCAACCAGGCTCAATCACCCTGTCCCCTTCTCACATTGCAACTCCCACCACTCCCTCCCCCTCTGCGCCTCTGCTGTCATTTTCTCTGCCTCACCCATCCTGCCTCCCTCTACTTCCTTAACTCCCAACACTCCCTCTTCTCTGCTCCTCT
>PVLA01005703.1:0-140028 GCA_004027455.1 Hydrochoerus hydrochaeris
AGGAGGAGGAGGAGGAGGAGGAGGAGGAGAAGGAGAAGGAGGAGAAGAATGGTCCTAAATGCCAAGGAGCCTCAGGTGTTCCCGTGGAGAAGGGCTGATTCCAGACAGGCAATGAATCATACAGTCTTGATGCAAGGCAGAAAGTGCCAAGGCTTCCACAGCAGAGCTAGCAGAAAGCTGGAGAAGGTCAGAGTTAGAAGTGGCTTTAGACAGTGGAAAGACTGAAGAAGGCCTGAAGAAATGAACAAAAGCACAGTTGTCAAGCACTTGCTGCATAGCAGCCCTTTCTAGGGAGCCACCATCCATCAGCAGGGTTGATCTCAGATTCACCTCAGCCATTGCACCCACAGAAACCCCCTAAGGGGGTTTGGACTCGTGCTCCTGGGCAGGCCCATCTCTCCCTGGGCATTCACGGAACATGTCTCCCTCTCAGCTGTGAGTCTCCGGCCAACGAGACCGCCTCTGCCCCCAACACTGTTGTGACTACCTCAGGTGCAGCAGGCCCAGCTCAACACAGCATCTGGCTCATAGCAGGTGCTCTGAACTTAACTATTGGGAGGAAGGACCTAAGGGAAGGAAGGAAAGGAAAGAAGGAAGGAAGGAAGGAAGGAAGGAAGGAAGGAAGGAAGGAAGGGAGGGAGGGAGAAAGACAGAAGTCTGGGGACATGTCCAAGAATATACATCTAGAAAATGGTGAAGTAAGATTCAAACTCATATCTCCTGGCTCTAAGTTTCCTACCTCAAATAGCCCACTTGTTCCGGGGTGGGGGTGAGGGCGGTAACAGAGGACAGTGTGTGTGGCCTGAGGTACATCCTACCCTCTCTGGACCTAGCAGGGAGGCATTTCAGAGAGGGTAAACTGACAAAACTGCCCTGCTCTTGAACAACATTGTTGAGATTTTGAGGGAAATGAAACAAAACGTTTGTTTTATTGCGGGGACAAAGTAATGTCTGAGGCTGCTGGGGATGAAGGCCCCGCCACACCCTCCCCTCTAAGTGTCACATAGGTCTCAGCAGCTTCCCATGTCCTTGCAGGATGGAGGGTGACGCCGAATACATCCTCCCTACTGAAACAACATATGTCGGGGAGATGAAGGATGGCATGTTTCACGGCAAAGGAACCCTGTACTTCCCCAGCGGGAGCCGCTACGACGCCGTCTGGGAGAAGGGACTGGCTATAAAGGTGATCAGCTAGGGTCTGCAGAGGGGAGGCCCTTGAGCAGGAAGACACCCCCCCCCACACACACACACACAGGCATTGCCTCGGTGCCCTGTCCTCCCTATCTGGTGCCCACCTCCTCCCATTTTCTCTCTTCCCTGCTTTTTGACCTTCCACAGCTCTAGAATCTTCTCCCTCTGGATTTGGAAGGGCCCCTGGAGAGGCTATGATGAGTTCCAGTCCTGTTATACCACTTCCTGTCTGATCCAGGGTCCATGATTTTGTCTCTCTGAGACTGTGGGTCAGAAGTTTAAACCAGGTCATCAGGACCACATTCCTCATGGAGACTCTAGGGAGGGATCTGTTTCCTCACCTTTTCTAGCTTGTGGAAGCTGCCCGCATTCCTTGGCTCCTGACCATGCATTGCTCTGACCTCTACTTCCGGCACTGCATACCTTTCCTCTCCCTGCTTTTGTCATCATCTCGTCTCCTATCACCCGGAGCTTGCTGCTTCCCTCTTATAAGGACCCTTGTGATTACCTTGGGCACACCCAGGTAATCCAGGGTAATTTCCCACACTGCAGGATCCTTAATTTCATTGCATCTGCAAAGTCTCTTTTGCCATCCAAGGTAACATATTAAGACTCAGAGACATGGACATATTTGGAAGACTACTGTTCAGTCTGCCACAATAGTAATAGGCATCTACTAAGAGGGCTGTGGAAGTAAATCAGATAAAATACCCAAGCACTTGGCCAAGTTCCTGACATGCAGCAGGTACTCAGTAAGTGTTAACTCTTAACAATTACTACCACTACCTCTGCTACTATACTATCATTATAAATTTCCTAATTCAAAGATCTCAAGCCTGGGATTGTGGATCATGAATAGATCTCAAGGATCAGTGAAACCTAATTTTTATACAAAGTTTCTATGTATATGGGGCTGTTATTCTCTGGGGAAAAATATCTATAGGCTTTATCAGTCTCACTACGTGTATGTTAGGGCTTGACTCATAATCAAAAATAAAAAGGTTTTTAAAAACACTTCTTGTTTTATAGTTTAGACAGTCTAAGCCCCAGGAAGGGGATGTGACTTATCCAAGGTCACACAGTGAATTAATACTATTGTGGGAATTTCCAACCCCTGTTTCCTGATGTCTAGGCCAACATCGTTTCTACATCCTGAGGCTCCCTTTAGCACTGAGGTAGCAAAAGCAGAATGCACGTGTTTGGGACAAAGGGCCATGCCTGATGGCTCTAACCTTTCTAAGTATAATAATAATAAAAGAATAATATTAATTTAACATTTACGAGTATCTGTGATTAGACTTCTTCAGGAAAACAGAACCAAAAGGAGATAGAGATAGAGACAGATAGATAGATACAGATTTATTAAGAGGCATTGACTTATGAGATTGTGGAGGCCGCTCTACAATGTGTCCTCAGAGAACAAGGATTCACCAAGAACGAAGCCCTCCCTGCAAACCAGCACAGACTGCTGGTGTGGGGGTGGGGGTGGAGGGAGGGCAACAGCCAGACCCAAGCCTTTCCCCATGAGTCAGCACCATTCACAGACTGTGGGGGAATGAAACAAGGATTCACCAAGAAGCAAGCCCTGCCTGTGAACCAGCGCCATGCACAGGCTACCACCATTGGTGTGACAGCTAGTCCCCAGCGCCTTCCACCATGCAGGCTGGCAAACAAGAAGAGCCAAGCCTCCAATCCCCCTGATTCAGAGAAACACAGGCTGTGATGATAGCTATTGAGGTAATATGTAATTTGATGCTTGTGGTGTCTGATGTTTCACTGACCTTGCAGGTCAAAGGCCAGTGGTCTGACCATCTATTCAGAGGATAGCAATACACAGTGTGGCATCTAAGGGGCATCTCCTCATGAAGGTGGGAGTCATTGTTAATTCCCTATTTTGTTTGGAAGTCCTGTATCATTTTCAGTGTTTTATAGGGATGAGTTTTGTTCTGTTTTGCTTGATTTTGTTATGTCTGATGGCATGAACAGCTATTTCCAAGGTAGCAAGATATATTATGGTAGCCATTTTGGATTTACTATTATCTTGCTTTGAAGTCGTTTATTGCATTCATTGTTCTTTGTTTTCATTGGTTCTATTCTGTTCTGTTCTGTTCTGATTTTTACTATGTCTGAAGGTAGCTGCAGCTATTTTGAAAATAAGAAGCATTATGGTAACTATTGTTGATTTCGTATTTTTTTGAAGTCCTGTATCACTTACACTGGTTTGTTTTGATTGGTTTTATTTTCCTTGGTTTTATTCTCTTAAGAATAAAAAAAAAAAGTGTCCTCCGCAAGTTGAAGACCCAAGAAAATCAGAACTGTAGATCTAGTTCAAACTTAAAGGCTGAAAAACAAGGGGAGTCAGTGATATAAGTCCCAGACAGAGTCACAAGGCCCAAGAATCATGAATGTTAATGTCCGAGAGCAGGACTAAAAGGATGTCCTGGCTCGAGCAGAGAGCAAATTGGTCCTTCCTCTATGTTTTTTTTTTTTTTTAGTTTTAAAAAGCAAAACAGAAAAAGGGATAGAAAAAATACAGAATTTAAAAGAAAAACAGTAAGAAATCAACACTAGTTAATATATTGCATATTGTTATCTTAGAAGTAGTTGTTCAGGTTATAAGATCTAGGCATAAAAAATGATCAAACAATTAACAATGACAGCAAAAACTTTCTTTTGATGAACTCAGAGATTAGTAGTAGAGTAATCTATCTTGCACACATACTCTTCTAGCCAGGCCTTCCCTCCTGCATTGGGAAGGATCAATTTTCCTTAGTCTACATCCCTTAGCCTGGTCAAGTTGACACACAGAGTCAGCTACCACGACCAGACACTATGCTATGCTTTACATGTACCATCTCATTGAATTCTCAATTGCCACTACCACCCCAATTAACTCTATGGCAGTATTATCCTACCTTTTTTTTTTTTTATCGGTACCGGGGATTGAATTCACGACCGCATGCTTGCAAGGCAGGCGCTTATGCTGCTGAGCTAAATCCCCAGCCCTATTATCCTACTTTTACAAGTATTGAAACCCAGAGCCAAGAGAGGAGCTCATCTACTCAAGTTCACGTTGAGAGTTACCTTACTCCAAGTGGCAGGCACAGAATTCAGTTCTTTACCTCTATTCCTGTAATATTCACAACCACAATAATTGTGAGAGTCATCATTTCTTATCTGTGGCAATAAGAAGCTTGAGCTCCTCAAATGTGTGTGTGCTCTTGTGTCCCAGGGCACCTATACTTTCTCAGATGGGCTGCAGTATGATGCGGAACACTGGCATTACTGCGACAGCTATGACCGGAGATTTTACACCGAGATCTGCTATGGCTTGAGGCCTTCAGGTATTCAGACCCCTTCCTCTCCCTCCACACCCAGACTCGGAGGGAAACTAAGGGCATCTTTAAATAAGTGCCTGTGGTCCACTTGAGCACCATGAAGGACAGAAACCGAATAGCCTCAGAATGCAAAAGAGCCAGGTCCTGGAGCCATAAAGGTCAGTCCTTAAATCTCAGCTTCACTAGACTTGCCAAGGGACTGTTGTCAATGCCTCAGTTTCTCTCTCCAAAATGGGACTGATAGTATCATCTACCTCAAAAGATTGTGGTCAGTAAGATAACTCCTATAAAGGGCTCAGAAGAGTGCCTTGTGTGTACCTGCCAGCTGTTCTTATTTATGGTACCTACTCTAACCCTAAAGATAGGCACATCTTTTAAAAGAGAGGAGAGCAGAGAGCGGCGCTGGCATTGCATGTGTTCTTCAGACAAGGTGCTAGCTGAGCCTCTCTGTAATCCCTGTCTCCAGAAACTCTGACCTGGTTCCCTTCCCTGTCCCATTTATAGAGGAGAAGATTAAGGTCTAGGATTCCAAACATGTTTCTAGTGGCAGAGCTCACCTAGGAGCCCAAGACATCCTTTGTGAAACCCCCCTGGATCATGCCTCCCCTTTGCTAAGTCATGTTCCATCCCATATGGTGACATTTGAGCCAAGCTTTGAGTCTGGTTTTAGAGAGTGGCAGCTTAAGGGGTTCTCTGTATTTCTAAGACTAATTCTAGGTTCATTGAACTCTAAGAAGAACATAGTTTTGGGCACAGCAGAGACAAATATCAGAGATGACAAATGGCAAAATGACTTTTAAATTGTAAAGACTGGGCCGGAGATTTAGCTCAGCAGCATAAGCACCTGCCTTGCAAGCACACAGTTGTGAGTTTAATCTCTGGTAACAACAACAACAACAAAAAATCAGTTAAATTGTAAAGACAATCCCTGTGTAGTTGTCAGAACATGAAGCTGGAAGATCCAGGTTTGAGTCCTAATGTTCCCTCTTAACAACTGGATGAGCTTAGACAAGTCAATCTCCATTAAGTCAGAAACTTCCAGAAAGCCCTAGAGTCAGGCAGCCCTGAGTTCTGTTACCTCCTGACTTGACTATGTAGATCTTGCATTATGAGATAATATAGCAGCCATTGTTCATCTTCGGTTATTTGGTTCAGAATGCCTTGCAATACTTTCATTCTCTTGAGTGGTTTTATTTTATTTTGTTATGTTTGACATTATTGTGTGTAAAGCTAAGCTCAACTATTTCAAAGAAAGAGACATTATGATAGCTACTGTTAATATCCAAGTGTCTTGTTGTGAAGTGCTGCGTTGCTCACATTGTTCTGTTCTGATCTGCTTAGATCTGTCCTCTTTTGTTTTATTCTCTTTAAAAAAAATTAAAAAATAGATCTTGGATCAGTTGTTTGACCAAGTGAACTATCTTCTCTTCTTTTCCTTTCCTGACACCACACACACACACACACACACACACACCAGTTTCCTCCTGCCAGCATCTCCTCTTCCCCTTGCACCCTACAACTTTTGATGCTGGAATTTCCCAGAGTTCTCTGACTCAGATCTTTTTCTGTTATTCTATACTCCCTCCCTAAGCAACTTGATTCACTTTTAAGTCTTAAACTATTGTCAACCTTCAAATTGAAATCAGAAAGAGCCTCAGATTCTACATTCACCTGTACAGGTCATCCTGTATCTTGTTTGCACTTAATTCATTATCATCCTCACCAACCCACTCTCTCCAAGTGACGGTACCGTAGTAAATGTCACATCCACCTACCTAGATAAGTCTGCCCTCCCTTCCCCCTTGCTCCATATGTAGTTACCACCTGGTCCAGGAGATACTGCCTCTTAAGTGTATTCCTTCATTTGTTCATTAGGCAGATATTTCCTGAGTGCCTCTAGGTATCAGGTAGCATTCGCCTCATGCACTGTCACTGCCCTGTTCCATACCTCCTTAACTGTCTTCTTGATTGATTACCTGACTTCCCAAGATCCCTACCAGTCTCCATTCTGTGATCATTTTCATCTTTTAAAACGTAGGTCTGAGCCAGGCCTGGTGGTGCACCTGTAATCCCAGCACCCGAGGAGGCTGAGGCAGAAAGATCACAAGTTCAAGCACAGCCTGGGCAACTTAATGACCCAGCAAGACTCTCTCTCAAAATACACAGTTGAGAAAGAAAGGGCTGGGATGTAGCTCAGTGCAAAAGCCCTGGGTTCAATTCCCAGTGCTGAAGAAAAAGTTGCCACTCACATTCACCCCCTGCAATGTCACCTAAAACACTCAACATGAGGGTCCACATTCTCAAAACAACTTACTGCTCTCTGCTTCTGCTGACATGCCCAACTCAGCCCCAGAATCCCCAGAATCCCACTCTGGCTTTTCTCTTTCCTTTCTTGCCATATTTGCTCCTTCTCTCATTCTCCAAGAGATCATCCTTTCTGCCATTTCTCTGCCTGAAATACTCTAATGCTCTCACTTTACCCAAGTAACTCCTTCCCATCCTCAGGTCTCAGCTTTATGTCCATTTTTCTAGAATCCTTTTCCCTGAATTGCTAGACTAAGTGAGGTCTCCCCCTGGTGTGTCACAGTGCATCCTTTTCCAGTAGCACACATGTTTCCAAGCCAGCTTTGAGCAAGAGCAGGGCTGGGCCTTATCCATGGCTGTATTCCCACTGTCTAGCCTGTTGTGCTTAGTAAGGAGTTCTTGTTAAACACTGTCATACTTACTTTTCTCCTTGCTGAGACAAAATACCTGGTACCCAAAGTTAAAAGAGGAAAGATTTATTTTGGCTCACAGTTTGTGGAGGTTTCAGTCAATAATAGTTGGCTGGCTCTGAGGCAGGGTAACATGGCAGAGGCAGCCAGCAGTGAAACAGCAAGCAGCATGCAACAAGTGACCATGGCAGCCCTCTTTTTGTCCCTTATATTATACCAGGCTACTCAACCTTAGGGCAAGTAGCACGCACACCCAGGGCCTTCTCATTATTCACTCTCAGAACTCAGCCAAATCACATAGTCCACATAAATTAGTAGACTAATTTAGTAATCACACACCCTTGATCTCAGCATCACACACTCTAGATACAGCCATCTCTGAAAAAACTCCACTTATGACCACATGAAGCTTTGGGACTATGTCTAGATGCAAGCCATAACAAACAGGGAAATTAATGTTGACACCATGTTGGAGGGAGAGTTACACTTGGGGACTTAAAGCAATGACATTAACAAACATTTAATGAGCACCTGCTGCTGGGTTAGTAGTGATCAGTCCTAGACTTTGTTTTGGGCTTGTCATACCAATTAAGACCCTTGAATAAAAAGCCTACTGCTTTCCCACAGCAACTAGTTCCTCCAGTGTGGTGTCTCTTCAAGAAAATAGCTATAAAGCATTGGCATAGAAGAAGCCCTCAGTGCTGTAATCATAAACCCATTATGCATAGGGTTAGATTAGCGTTACAGTCAAGGTCAAGGTTTCAGTTAGGTGTATCATTAACCAACATTACAGCACCTACTGTGCAGGACCCTAAACTGTGAGCATGGTGTGACATATTCAGTGGGTGTATTAGCCCCCCCAAGACACAGTATCTGACACCCACATCTTAAAGGAGAAGAACTTTATTTTGGCTCTTGGTTTTCAGAAGATTCAGTCTATGATTGCTTGGCTGCAATGCAGAAACAGTATGGAGGATGTTATGGTTTTTATCTAATGTCCCTCCAAAGCCTCATCTAGTCATAGGTGGAGCTTTTTGGAGATGGCTGGATCTATCCAGAGTGTTTGATACTGGGATTAAGAATGGGATGCTGGGATTGATTCATGGTGCAATACTAGGATTAAGGGTTTTCCACCCATGGGTGAGAGTTACCTGGTTTAAGGATGGGTAGCCTGGATAGAGTATCAGGGACAGAAAGAGGGCTGCTGTTGACTTTGCGGTTGCTTGATGCTTCTTTGCTACTTCACTGATTTGCTATCTTCTAACTGCCATGAACTGTTTCTCTTCTGTGATGCCCGTCTGCCATGCCACCTTGCCTTGGAGCCATCCAACTATGAACTGACACCTCTACAAACTGTGAACTACAATAAACATTTTCTTCTTTAACTTTGGCTGTCTGATATTTTGTCTCAGCAAGAGAAAAGTAACCAAAACAGTGGAAAAACCTGGCAGAGGTTTATTTTGACTCACAGTTTTCAGAGGATTTAGTCCATGGTTGGTTGGCTCCAAGGCAGAAAGGGCATGGTAGAAGGGTCTGGTGGAAGAAAGCACTTACTTCATGGAGACTAGGAAGCAAAGAGAAAGAGGAGGAGCTAGGGATAAGAATATACACTTCCAGGTCACATCCTCTGTGACCCACCCATTTCAAACAGACCCCACCTGCAAATGACATTTTTGGGGGACATTTTAAATCTAAACTGTAACAGTGGTCATCTAGTTGTCTGTCCAGAGAATAGAATCATAGGATGTGTGATTCTAGGAATCTGGGCAGTTATTTATCATAACATCTCCCTTTACTCAGGCCATAGTGTTCAACAATACACACACACACACACACACACACACACACACACACACACTCTGACTCTTTTTGTGCTTCCAGTGGTCTTAGGGTCTCTGTCTTGGAGCCATATCCAGGATTGTTTTTCTGCTTCATGTGGTCACTTAGCATATGGGTCACAGAGCCAGGCTGCTTCCTAGCTGCAGAACACAGGGCTCCTTAATTAGCTTCTCTAAGCATCAGTTTTCTTATCCATAAAATGAAGCCATATCAGGAGGATCGTTGCAAGTTCCAGACCAGCCTACAAAGTGAGTCCAAGGCCAGCCTGAACCACATAGAGAGACCCTGTCTCAAAAAGACAAAAAAATATAAAATAATAAAAGAAGTTAAAATGAAGCCACATGGTTGCTCTTAGGAGTACATAAAACAGGAGGAGTATTATGTCTGGCACATAAAAAATAATAAATGTCAGCTACATTGGTAATTTTAGTGAGAATCAAAAATGTCTACTAGAAACTTCTTTTCTAGTGTTCCCCCGTATGTGCTTTACAAAGTTTCTTGAGTGAGGTTAGAATTTTGTTCCTCTGTCCTTTGCCCATAGGTTCAGTGCCACTCCTCTCTCCTGTTAACTTGGCCAGCTCTGACTCACCCTCAAGGCCACTTTGACTCTAAAACCTGTGCCCTTTGTCATGGTGTCTCAAGAAATAGAGGAGATAGGGTCAGGGAAAAAACCAGAAAATCTAGTTCCCAGCACTCTGCTCACAGAACCATCTTCAGAAAGCACCTCTAGGAGCCTGTTTCTCCTGAATTTGCCTCGTGCCCTGAATAGAGAGGATTTAGTCCAACAGTACATCCAGGTTGTCACAGGTGGGCTCCCAGGGGTGGGCATTGGGTTTGTACTTGTTCTCAGTGGTAAACTAATTATCTATTGTGCCCTTTCAAGTTACCTGTCAACTCACCAATATAGACCCACCCAGAAAAGTCCCCAAAGGCTGTTATGACTGTGGAGATGGCTTCTACAACCCAATCACAAGAATCATCAGAGACTACAGTAATCGCTTTCTGAGAAACGCAGGTAGGTTTATGCCAACACTCTGTAGCATGGTCTCTCTTCCCTCTACTATGTGCAAGACTGTGAGGGTTCATGCACACATGCATGTATGCATTTGATAGGGGAAGAAGCTTTTGCTGATAAAAGACAAAACCTGATTGATTATCTGGAAATTTCATTATTTGTACTTCTCATGTTTGGCATATCTGTACATAGTCATAGACTAATGTCAAGGACACTTGTGACTTAGGTGTGACAGCACATTAAGTATAATACTTAAGGGACTAAAGTACTTATTTTGGATCTGGTTATTTAAGTAGTATTTCATGGATACCTACTGTATGCTAGACACTGTTCTTAGTGTTAGGGGTAAAACAGAGCAAAGATAGACATGGACTCCTTTCTTCATAGAGCTACTATTTCTGAGAGGCAGGAGACAAGGACTGTAAACAGCTGATGACATCTTAGAATTAGCACCATGAAAAGGAAAAATGTATTTCTCAGGGAGGGACACGGGCATCCTGGAAAGGTGGGAGTGATAATGTGGATGCACCATGAAGAGGAAGAACCTAGTCTAGAACTGGCACATCAGAGAAGATTTTAGAAGAACCTGGTATCTGTCATCCATTAATTGAGGGTTCTTTTGCTCACTTTGGATAGAACTCATGAGCAGGCAGTGTAGCTGTTTTGGTGTTAAAAGCTGTGAGCTTTAAGTTCCAGTAGCTGTCAGCTCTTCATGTTAGCAGCCTTTGTCACTGTCTTGGCAGCCAGAGCCAGCAGCTACCAGCAGCCCTCAGGAACTTGTCTCATGACTGGAGATGGCAGTTCCCAGCAGCTCTCCATGACTCTCTGTCATTTTCTGCTGCAATCTCTCCTCCATGTCATCAGCCTCAACTGCTGGCTGCTTTCAGCACCAGGAACCTTGACATTATTATCTCAGTGTACCATCTCAGCTTGCTCGAGACAGAACTCATCAATAAGCAAAAATATGTCAGTGAGAAGAGGCTTTATTAAGACTTATGCTGCATCATAAAGGGGAGGAGTACAGGGACTGATCCATTAAGGTGTGTAGGGTGGTGCTTATATAGAAGAAAAAGTGGACTTGCACATGCATGGTGCCAGACTTTCTGTTTAGGCTTCTCACAGACCTGATTAAGGATGGCTGTGGGCTGGGATAAACTAGGATGGGCCTGACTGAAACTTGCTGCAAGTGTCTCGCTTGTTACAAAGCTCTGAAGCAAATGTCTCCCAGAGCAGCTGTGAGGTGACTGATGTAGCCAAGGTCAGCTGTGAGGTATTTGGGGAAGCCATGGAAGAAAGGAAAAGTAAAATACCTCTTAGTGTTGGGCCTTTCTGACCAGAATAACAAGGAATCAACCACAGGCCTGGGAAATGGTTCCCTGCCAGAGGCAATAGAACAGATACAGAGTTAGTGGAGTACAATACAAGGTAGTGCTTGAAGGCTGGTGAGCCCCTCAGCCAGCTGGAGGAGCCAGAATCTCACTTTAGTGAGTGAACTCAAAGTTGACGGAACTGAGGAGAGCTGATTTACAGTGACTAACTCACAGGAGAACATGCAAATAAGAATATAAATATCTTTGTCTTGTTATTGTTGTTTTGGTTTTTTGAGGCAGGGTCTCACTATGCAGTTCAGGCTGACCTTGAACTCACTGTGTAGCCTAGTCTGATCTTGAACTCATGGCAATTCTTCTCCCTCAGCCTCCCAAATGCTATTACCATACCTGGCATAAACATCTTTTTCTACTGCAGTGATCCCTAACCTTTCCCTTTTCCAAAGTCAAAGTCCTAAGGAGTAACAAAAGCTATGAACCCTCATCCCAGAAAAATACCTACACATGCACACACACACATGTGTATTTACACATGCAACGTATTAACCACATGTTCACAATTTTGCATACGGTCTTAAGGGATTAATCATCCCTCTAAAGATTCAGGTCTCAGATTTAGAAACTGTTATTTTTCCCCTCTGAGCAGTTTCTTATCCTTTCACAATATCTGTTGTGCATTTTGGATCTTATTTATTCTTTCAGTTTCTTACACTACAGAGACATGTGAGTCTGATTTATTTCACTTATGAGTATGGTCTCAAGTCATACCCATTTACTTATAAAAAGCCTTATATAATCCTTCTTTATATCTGAGTAGTACTCCATTGTATAAAAATAACATATCTTTTTTTCTCCATTCCTCGGTTGGCGGATTTTTTTGGGTTGTTTCCAAGATTTGGCTATTTCAAATTGTGCTGTTATAAACATGGGTGTACATATATTACTGTGGTATGATGTTTTCAGTTCTTCTGGGAGAATGCCCAGAAGCAAGATAGCTAGGTCAAATGGGACTGCTAATCCTAGCCTTTTGAGGAACCTCCACACTGATTTCCAGTGGGTGCACCAGTCTACACTCCCATCAATAGAGGAGGAGGAGGGTTCTTTTCCCCTCGGTCCCTCAAACCTTTTTTTTTTTTTTTGGTACCAGGGATTGAGGGCATTTGCCAGCCAGGCATTTGTGCTTCTGAGCTAAATCCCCAGTCCCAAACCTTCATTCTTGAAAGATCTGATTTTTTATTAGTCCTGCCAAAACTATCCAAACCAAAAGTTTGATTGGTTGGCTTCATTTTGTATCAACTTTGACTATTGATGATGGAAGTACTAAGGGGAAGCCTGGGTTTTATACAGCATCCCCTTTTCTCTACCAAATAGCATCCCATTAATTGGAACAATCACCCCAGCTGGGATAGTATCTTCCTTGCTTGTTGTTTGAGTGACCTGAGAATCCAACATGGCCACGTGCTGTTTCTTCTTCCATTTCACTGAGACAATTTTATCATTTGATGAGACCTTTCTTCTTAAGAACTATAATTTTCAAAGTGATAAAATTCAAAGTTGAAGGACAAGAAGCAAAAATTCTGTACTAGCCATGAATCTAACACACAGTAGATGTTCATTAAGTATATGTGAAACAGGGGTTTGAGGTATAGCTCAGTGGTGAAGCACTTTGCTTTTGAGGGGTAGGAGGGGTACCAGGAATCAAACTCAGGATCTTGCATTTGCCAGGCAGGCATTTGTGCCACTGAGCTATATCCCCAGCCCAGTGGTGGAGCACTTGCTTAGAATGCACGAGGTCCTAGGTTCCATCCCTAGCACTACAAAAGAAAGAGAAACCATATATGAAGCAAATTAACCAAGGAGTGAATATGTGTCAGGAAGATATATTTATTCCACTTATCAGATGCAATAGACCATGAAATTAGTCAGAAGGTGGAGGAACAGGAGCATTTTAAGGAGCCAAGTTCCCATGGAATACATCCTGAGGTGTTCTGGGATAGTAAAATCTTCTTTGGTTGCAGCGCAATATAAGAGAGTCACATCCAGCTTTTTAGGTTTGAATTGTATTGTAGTTCTGCCTCTCTGAGGTGTCATCCCGGTCCCACAGAGGTTCACTGTCTAGTGGTCAAGCCAGACACAGAAATATGTGATTGTAATGTAATGCAATATGAACCATAGTGGGGAGCCCCGGTGGAAAAGGGGATATTGAGGAAAGGGAAATGATCACTTGGCTGGGAATGAGGCTGTGAATCAGCAAAAAGGAAACCAACATGATGGGTCTTAAAGAATGAATAGGGGTTTCATGACCAAGAATGTTGGGCATTCCAAGCAGAGGGAACCACATGTGCAAAGACAGAGGCCTGAAAAGGGTTTCATGACAAGGGAACCAGAAACTTTTGTTTCCCAGGATCCCACAGGCAAGGCCATGCCTGGTAACAAACTTACAAATGCCAACTTGAGCAACTTAGTAAGACCTTGTCCCAAAATAAAATAATAAAAAGGGATGGAAATGTAGCTCAGTGGTACAATGCCCCTGAATTTTATTGCCAGTACTGAAAAAAAAGGAAAGGAAGACCATTCTTAGAAAGTTTGGTGGACAGACACTGATGACTGTTTGGTCAGCAGATGTCTCTTGAGTACCTGCTATGGGTTGGCTCCATGTTAAGTATGGAGATAGCAGCAGTGTCACAGAATCTCCTTTCAGGGAGCAAGAGAGATGACAGTAAAATAAATCATAATACTACAGAGTTGCTACTAGAGAACTCAGGGATATCAGCCCTGGAGGACAGCAGGTCAGAGAGGATTAATGGAAAAAAAATAAGATCTACTCTGAAACCTAAAGAGTAGGGCAGGGTGGAGAAGAGTGCTAGAGGCAAAGGGAATATATGTACAAAAAGCTGAGCACTGGGTGAGAACCTTTCACTTCTAGGGAGCTACAAGTAGTTCAGGAGCAGAAGCCAATGATGTGTGAAGGGAAGAATAAGAGAGGAAGGATGAGAAGTAGACAGGGGGTTAGAGCAGTAGGAAAGATTCTGAGGGACTTTTAACCCTTAAGTAGTGGGGAGCAAGGGAAGGTTTTAAGCAAATAGCATAATGTGTTAGTCAGCTTTCTGTTGCTGTGACAGAATATCTGAGATCAATTATCTGAAAGGAGGAAAGGTTATTCTGGCTCACAGGCTCAGAGGTGTCAGTCCATGGTCGGCTGTTGTGCCTGAGTCAAAGCAGAACATCATGGTTGTAGTAGAGGTTGCTCTTATGACAGCCAACAAGCAGAGGAGGGGGCAGAGATGGAGACAGAGGAAGGGACTGGGAAGGAGATACTGTCCCCAAGGGCATGCCCTCATGGACTCACTGCATTCAACTAGATCCCGGGCCGCCTCCTAAATTGCCATCATCTCCCAATTGCCCACTAAATTATGAACCCATCAATAGATTAACCCATTGATGAGGTCAAAGCCCTCATGATGCAATCACTCTACCTCTAAGCATTGCTGTCACAAAGGAGCTTTTGAAGGACGTTTCAGACCCAAACCAGAATATACAGTAACTGATTTTTTGTTTAAAGAAACTTCTCTGGTTATGTATAGAGAAACAACCAAAGGGGTAATATTAGGTAGGAGATCCTTCTGTAAGATGGTGGGAGAGGGCCACCTAAAAGGATCATGACCTAGGGTGATGGCAGAAGCAACATGGGTTCCAAGTCCTGGCCCCCACTCAGGCTGCCTGCTGGCTGACCCTGGGCCAGTACCTTTCCTTTCTGGGCCACTTCTGTTCATCTGTAAAAAGAGGGAATGGGCTAGATAATTTCTAGGATTCTTCTAAATTTAAGAGTCTATGATGGAGGAGAAAGGTAGCCAAGAGGTATTTTGGTCTCGGTATTATAGGAAGGGCCAAGTTCGGAGTGCTCTGAAAACCACTAAAAGGGACTCTGTGTTTGTGGACACCTAGTTATTACCCTTGACTCATTCTCCATGTGAGGGGCTGATCTACACTTCTGTCCACCTTTTCATCTTCCGGCTCCTTCTCCTAGTGGATTCCAATCTGCCACTATAAACAGTGCTTCCTGTTGGCATCCAATCTGCCCCATAAGTGGTGCTTCTGGTTGGCATCCCGTAGGCAGTGGGTGCTGGCCCTTGGAGCCTGCTGTGGGTGACTAAGGTCATTCCTGAGTAAACTCAGCAGCCTCAGCCATTATGAAACACATGCCACCTGGGTGGGTCATGTATTTTATAGGAGGTGATGGGCTGGGGCTTGAGTCACTGAAGTGTCACCTTTGACCTTCAGGCCTCTCTGCACTGCCTCAGCTCCTTTCTCATTCTCTAAGGGCTCATCTCCCAAGTCAGAAATGTGTGCTAAGCCCTGGCTGCTGCTAAACGCAGCCATGTGTGACAAATCCTGGTTTTCTGGACCTGGATTTTAGAAACTTTCTTTTTTTTTAATTTAAAGTAAAAAAAAAACATGTAAAGGTTAGAGATAATACAGAATTTCAAAAAAAAAACAAACAGTAAGAAATCACTAGTTGATAAATTATATATTGTCCTCTTAGAAATAGTTGTTCAGTTACAAAATTATAGCATACAAAGTAGGTATTCAAACAGAGAGACTGTAAACAGCTATGCATGAGTCTCTACATGTATTTCTATCCTTTCTGTATTAGAGGGAAAAACAAAACCTAGCCAGACAAAACAAAACAAATTCCTATAAAAACATGAAACCAAAAAGTCATATAAAAGCACAGTACAAGGTGATCTACAATGATTACTGTGTTGTTTCTTATTATCTTCAATAGAATGTCTGTATCATCAGGCATAATTGAATATAGCAGTATAATTGGATATAGCAGTACATAACAATATTAGTAAAAATAAAACATTGTAGACAGTATAAAACTTCAAAGGCAGGTAATAATCAAACTACAGTGGATATTCTAGTGGATCTTGTCATCTTCAGTGCAGTTGCCTATACTCTCAGACTTGATACTATCAATCATAACAGCTTTGAATAAAATCTATCAATACAAAACAGTGATCTAAAAAACCAGATTCAATTACGATCAGTCAGGGAGTGTAGATTTTACAGAGCTTTAGATTAAGTTAATAGGAAATTAAGGATGATTACCGTACTATATCCTGTTATTTTCGGGATTACTGTCTGTGCCCTCAAATCTAGTACAGGTAGAATGACTGGAACAGAATATAATACATCTAAGCAGAGAGTTTTGAGTAATGTGGGTTTTAAATCCTGGTACACTATTAACAATATAGTGTATCAAGGCCATCTATGTTAGAGATTCTAGCCATCCTTCTCTGCCTCATTTCTGCTATGCTATTTTTCTGCCTTTGTTTGTCTACTTTTCTTCTTCATTCTACTGCCTGCTCTGCTCACTGAAGCCTTTCTGCCACTGCCTAAAATCTTGGTATTTTTTTTCTCTCTCTAGAATGTCCTTCAGTATTCTCTGTAGGGTTGGATTGGTGGTCACAAATTCCTCCAGTTCCTCTTTGTCATGGAAGCATCTTGTTTCTCCATTAATTTGTAGTGACAGTTTTGCAGGGTACATCAATCTGGGCTGGAGGTTATTTTCTTTCAGGGCTTGGAATACTTTGCTCCAAGCTCTTCTTGATCTGATGGTCTGTGTCGAGAAGTCTACTGTGATCTTGATGGGCTTACCTTTATAGGTAATCTGTTTCTTTTCTCTGACGGCTTTTAATATTCTGTTTTTATATTGAATTTCTGGTATCTTGATTATTATATGTCTGGGTGTAGATCTGTCTTGGTTGTAGGTGGCTGGAGTTCTGTATGCTTCACACAACTGAATGTCATTTTCTTTTTCCATGGTTGGGAAGTTTTCCTTAATGATTTCTGTGAATAGCCTTTGTAATTCTCCTGTTTCTATTCCTGTTTGTATTCTTCATTCACATTTCTTATTTTTAAATTATAGATTCTCTTGTCATCTTCTAGCCTTTGTCATCTTCTAGCCTTTGTCTTATTACTGCCTGTTTCCTTGTTATTTTTAAGAGATCTTTCCTTTTATGATCACATATTGCAAACTTGTCTTCAAGTTTTGATGGTCTATCCTTAGTTTCTTTTAAGGAGTTTTGCCAGCTTTCAATGGAGTTTTTAATTTCCTGGTAATCTCTTTGAATCTGCTTCATGTATTCTATATTTTCTTTATCGAATGTTTCTCTCCTTTTTTTGTGTTCCTTCTTCCATCTGTATCTTCCTGAGAGATGCTTAGCATTTCTTTTATTACTCTACTCATATCTTGTTTTACCTAATTTAATATTTCAGTTTTGAGCTCGTCTACAAGGTCCCGAAGATATCTCTTAATGTCCATTGAAGCCATGTCTGATGTTGCATGTTTGCCTCCCTTAGTCTCCCTTGTTTTTCCCTCTCCTGGGTCATTGCTCTCAAGGTTCTGGTCTGGGGGCCTCCTCTTGCCTCTCTCTCCTGTCATGGTCCTGGCCTCCTCCACACAGGTGTACAGTGGATGTCCCAGCCCCCTTCCCTGTCAGCCATGCTCTGAAGCATGTTGGCTAGGGACATCCACCCTCTCTTGCCTGCTTTTGTCACTGAGGTGTAAGCAGGGGCTGCATATGCCTGCCCCTCCCCACTGGGCCAGCCAAACCTCATGGGCCTTCACCAAGTTGGTGCGTGCTAGGCACAGGGAATCGATTTGGGATGGCTTATTGGGTCCTGGCCAGGGGCGTGACCCAGTCTAAGCAAATCCCATGAATCCGCTCTAGGGAGGGAGCAACCAACTGAAGTCACTGTTGCTCCCAGTTCAGGCTCCTCCTGCCTCATTCCAACATGTCGCCCATTTGGTTGTGCCCTTCCCGTGTGGGGCAGTCTCATTCCCAGCACTTACCATGGATTAATGAAGGTCCCTTCGCCGGCTCCACTCTCTGTTGGGCTCACCAACTCCTGACTTCAGCGTGGCTGTAGCTCCTGTGAGTGGTGGAGAGAACGAGTTTGGGTGGCTCCACCAGTTAGCGTGAATTTGCAAATTCAGAGTGCAAACTTGGCAGGTCACAGTAAAAATGCTGTGTCCAGCAATTTTAGCTGTTCCAATTGTAGCCCCAAGACTGTGTGTTTGACGAGCTTTTTTACATTTTAATTTCTTCCTGTGTCAAGAAGATCCATCTCCCTCTGTCTGGATCTCTCCAGAATGTTTTATTCTGGCATATGAGTTGTTTCTCCTGGGAGGCTTTGCATTTTGTTGCTCACTGATCGGCCATCTTTAGCTCCTGCCGAAACTGTCTTTCTTAATGGGGCAGGCAGCACCTGTCTTGCTGGATTGCTGAGATTTTGTTTTGTTTTGTTTTGTTTTGTTTTGGCTTGGTTTGGTTTTTTGTTTTGAGTCAAGTTTCTATATGATACTCAGGTTGGCCTCAGACTGCAAAGCTCAGAGACCCTCCTGCCTCAACCTCCCAAGTAGCTGAGACTAAAAGGGCATGCCAACACGTTGAGCTTGCTAGCAGAATTTCAATCCATCCTCTCACCCATCAAAAATGTTTTAAGAACCTTCAACAAGCCAGGAGGTTCAACCAGTCAACATTCTTCCTTTGAGTATGATTCTCAAATTTTGGACCTAGAGTAAAGAGCATTTTGCATAACTCCATATACACACATGCACATGTGCACATATATGTGCATATTTTTGCACATGAAATGTACTATGATGTTTTCTATTCTATTTTTTAATACTGGTTGATATGCACTAAGCTGACTTCACAACCTGCTTAAGGTCAGGACCAGTGATTGGCAGACCATTGTTTTTGCCTTCCTGGACCCACTTCCCACCCTCCACTGCTTTAGGTACCCTCCTGTATGACTTCACAAGCATCCCTAACAATACCTAGGGGGCCAATGACAGCAAAAATATCTTTGTTTAGGAGCTGCTTGAGAACAGGGACCTTGCGACTATATCTAATTCATCACCCAGCATCTCACACAGTCCCGCAAGTTGGAGCTAATTAGATGTAAAATAAAAAGCAAGCTGGGAAAGCACCTGCTCGCAGGTCCCTCATATTCTTCAGTTAATTATACAAAATTCAATATGTGGTACACAATAGACAACTTATTACTTTGAATAATGAAAGTAATCCATTATATTTCTCTACACCTCCAAGTTTTCGAAGCAGTTTAACAGCTAAGAGAGGCCTTAACCAGCAGGTCTCAGGCTAAATCTAATACACAAAGGTTTTCTTTGGTTGGTCCAGTTCTTGAAATTGCTTAGGTTTGAGCAGGTGGGTGGGGCATCCAGTGCTCAGGTCACCACCTCTCTCTGCTATCTGACTCCCAGTAATATCTATCATTTCTGTTCCCCACCTTAAAGATTCTGAGCTCATGTGCTCTGCATCTCATGCAAATTTACCAGGCAGCGAGGGAGCTGGGAGTGGGGCACAGCCTGGGATTCCGGCACAGGTGTGATGGATGAACTCAAGCTCATTCCCGCCCTACTACAAGCTCAGTGTCTTCCCGGTCATGTTGGGACCATAAAGCTGTAGGTGATAGAGGCAGCTGTTATCTATTCCAATCAGTACAGCAATGATAAAGCAAAAGCAGAGACTGGGTTAGGACCTTTGATCCAGCAGGAGCCTGGAAAGCTAGTAGGGGTCAGAGGGACAGCATGGTGTGGGGTTGGAAAGCCCTGGAACCTGTACTTCTGGCTGGCCTCAATTTCTGGATGTTCCGCAGACCAGCAGGCCACAGACCACAGACCAGATTTTGCCTCTCAAAACTGCACTTGTACGTGAAATGGGCATTACAGTAGTGCCCAACTAGAAGAGCTGTGGTTAGGAACAATGGATTAAGCATGCAAAATACATAGCCCAACACCTGGACCAGGACAGGTGTTCAGTGATTGGAAGTTGTGGTTGTTGCCACTATGATGATTGTTGACTCAAGCTGGAGGAAAGAAATGAACTAGGCACTAGGACTTGTTCTGCTTTCTCTAGGTGCTTGAGTGCCAAGGAGTCTCTAGGGAGATGGATGTGATTGGATATGTGCAGTCTTTCTGCTTCTGAGGGGAGTTTGCTTGGGAAACAAAATGCTGCAGCTTCTTGGGATCTTCAGGCTCTGGCATATAGCATTCAGAACCCCAGCTGAGCACTGGCAATCCACCCTCCAGTCTCTTCCATCCCTTGTTCTGTTCCAGCCAGGCTGGCTGCTGTCCACTGGTAGATACATCCAGCACTTTTTATTCCTTATTCTCCTCTCACAGAATGCCCTTCCTCTTGTCTCTACGATCGCAGTCCTCCTCATCTCTCAATGTTCAGCATATAACAGAAACTCATGAAGCCTTTGCCCATAATCACCAAGGAAAACATGTGGCCTTGCTTGTAGGTTCACAATGATGGAGATAAAGCTGAAACAAAGGAAGCTCTCTGTGGAGGATCCTTGCATTGTACCAGCTTAGCTCATGTGCTCATGGTACCTGGTCTCAGAGAAGTTAACAACTTTCTCATAATTACACAGCTAGTAACTAAATCTGAGTCAAACCTGAATCTTCCCCCAAAACCTGCTTGCTGTGGTTTGAATATGGGCAGTATCCCCCAAAGACTTGGTCCCCAGGAAGCACTACTGGCCTTTTTGGAGGTGGAGCCTTCTGGCAGCCCCCTAGGTCCTCAGGAGCATGCCATCAAAGGTGACTGTGGGACCTCCTGTGCTTGGCTTTCTGGCTTGTGATGGAGACAGTTTGGTTTACCAGTTTGGTTCGTTTTAGACTATAAAGACAAAACACACCACAGTACTCAAAACGAGATGTCATCTCATTTGAAAAGGGGTCCTTTATACACTATGAGCCAATAAGAAAGCATATGAAGATAATTACCTTTAATATGATGGGAAATTGGTAGATTAACCCTTTCCACACATCCCTTTCATTCCTATCAGGAAGGATAAGCCAGAGCTATGTTGGCTGTTTACGTATGTATCTCTTTCACATAGCTGTTGCTTGCCTCCGTGTTCCTAGGAGGAATCATTTGCAAAATAAATGTACCACTAATCCTTACTCCCTCCTCCCAATTAATGATACCCCATGCAAGTGTCTCAGATGAAAGGCACATTATTAATATTCAAAGAAAAAAAATCCTTGTAACCACTTTAACATATACAACTAACAATGAACTAAATTTGCTTTGTGGAAGACAGAGAGTGAGCATCCCAAATTAGTTTATGTAAAAGCTGAAATTCTTCCCCGAAAGGTCTCAGTACCATCCTCAAAGAATATCCTGATCATCAGAAATGCTGTCAAGATTCCCGCCAACATTATCCCCTTTGTTGTCTGAAATGTCGAATCAAGCACATCTGGCAAATGTCCTAGAGCTCACAAATCTTTCAAACAGCATATAATTCTCAATGGTTAAAGAGATAACGCCGCGGCTTAATCGCACTGCTCTTCAAAATAGCACCAACTTTCCTTCAATCAGAAACAATGGCTTTGGCTTCTTAAAAATATCACACACCAGTGATTATTTGCAGAGAGGGCCCTTTTGTGCTTGAACCTGTGGATTCCAGACAGAATTTAAAATCAAGACTACGAGCCTCATTTGAATGCGCACTCCATTAAGTGGACAGTAGGAAGAAGGGGTGTGAATTGAGGTCTGAAAAGTGACTGGGCTTGTATGATTTGGACTCCTTGGGAGAGAGGGCAGGGCTGGCTTCACCAGGATGAAGAGCAGAAGATGAAGATGATGAGAATTATCATGCACAAGACACTTGAGAAAGGGAGTCCTCGGGTGAGGCTGCTTTGACAAAGGAGGAAATTAAGGCTCAGGGAAGTTAAAGAATTTCCCCCAGGAAATTTGGCAGGAATAGAATTCATATTTAATCTCATTTGCCTCCTGAGGTTTTTCCTCTTTCCATTTTGCCTGGCCTGCTCCAAGATCATCTATTAAACAGGGCAGAGGTGAGAAGCCCCCAGACACTGGTATTTTATCTGCTTCCCAGCTAACATTAGAAAAGGGTGACATCTAAACTGCTGAGTGAACACCTGGAAATGAAAGACCACCTTGGACTTCTAAAAGTTTTCTGGCATTGTTTAAACAGTTGAAAACTGGAAACAGGGCTAGGACTATAGCTCAGCATCACAACACCTGGCAAGCACAAGGTCATGAGTTCAATTCCTGCTACAAAAAAAAAAAAAAAAACAGGAAACATCCCAAGTGCCCAACAGAAGGGAACTGGTTAAATTGCATAAGATACATTTTTACAATAGAATACAATGCAGCATTAAACACAGCAGTTGAGAAATTGATCTATTGATATTCAAGTATATCCATGTTCTACTTCAGGTGAACAAGTGAGATAACAATGATAACCAGAATTTACTGAGTACTGCTGTGTTCCAGTACCAGTTAAGCATATCACATGTATTCTCTTATTTCTTTTCATCTAATCCATATGGTAAACTTTGAAATAATTATCTTCATTATTCCCACTTTATAGATGATGGAAATGAGGTGAAATGCCTTTTCCAAAGGTAGCAGTACTACCTTTGGAATTTGACCTCAAATCCAGCTGGTCCCAAAGCTAAAAATGACAATTGACCTGATTCTGAGTGAACAGTTGGCATTCACTGGTGAAAGAAAGCACCAAAGGCCCAATGGGATAAAAATTACACATGCAAAGGGTGTAAGATTACACTGGTGGCTCGTTTTCCCGAGACAGTTCTCTGGCCACTTTATTACTCAGATACTGGCCAAGAGACCTGGTGGTGTAGCTCAGCAGCTGAACACTTGCCAGCATGCAGGAAGCCCTGGGTTTCATCCCAAGCACCTCCAAAGCAAACAAGCAAAAAATGGCCAGTGAACAAGTCTCTGAATGTCAGTGACAAATCAAGACCCCTGTCTGCCTTCTCCAGACAGGTGAGAAACCTGAGATCCAGAGAGGGAAATCACATGCCTGCCCCACACAGCCTGTCTGTGCTAGGACTGAGGAGAAATTCCAGTTTCCTGCTGCCAGTCACAGCTCCTTCTGAGAACCCAGGCCCCCTCTTCACCGCACCTCCCTTGCTGTTTCTGCAAAATGGCCGTGGGAGTCTCCTGCATAGCTCCCTCCTGTCATCTCTCCAGCGAGACAAAAGGCAATTTACCCAAATGTTATAATCACCTGGAGGCTGGCATGCGGGGGCATCTCTGCTTTATCTGTGATATTGTTAGCAGCACCATAATGAAGGCTTTGTTGAGGGATAATATCACACTTGTAACTGCCAGATAAAGTACCCGCACCGATCACACATCTCTTCCAGCAGATGTGGGCATCTGCTGCAAGCAAAAGGGGTAAGGAGGGAAGTTGTAAGCACTGAAGCGTCCACTGTGCCAGGGACTTAGCACATCCTGGTCATCTGAGGAAATTCCATTGTCCCTATTTGGCAAATGAGGAAACTGAGGCTTGGGGAGTAGGTTATTTAACAATTTGCCTCAGTCCTAGCACAGAAAGGCTCTGTGGGGCAGGCATGTGATTTCCCTCTCTGGATCTTAGATTTCTCACTGTCTGGAGAAGGCAGACAGGAGTCTTGATTTTCACTGACATTATAAATAATCATGCCATTATTAAGGGAAGAAACAGGATTTGAACCAAGGTGTTTCTGAAATTGGAGGTCAGGCTCTCAATCAGTGAGATAGACTATGTCCTAGGCAAAGCTATAGATCTCCTCCCCAGAAAAATATGCTTGGATTCACCAATAGAACTTTGCCTACAGAGAGCAGGAAAGGCCACCTGGAAGCCATGCATAGGCTCCTATCAAGATCTGTGCCCTAGGAACAGCAGCTTGCCCGCTTGCCACCCTCCCTGACCTGCGGAATTGCACTTTGCCATCCTCTCACCCCAGCCCAAAGGCCCTGGAAATTCCCCTTCCAGCTGCAGTGCCCATAGGATTCTGATAACAATGCATTCCCTGCCCCCACAGCAGCCTCCTGGAGGCCTTCAGAGGCCACAGCTTCCCTTTCCTGGCTGGAGTCAGCCTGGGCCAGGCCAGCACCAGTATAGTTTGTTTGTCTCCTTTAAAAGAAGCGCATGTGAGGCCAGAGCCCATCTTTCCTCCTTAGCCCATGATCTGGAAATCAGGCCCACTGACTGAAGCCCCTGACCAGCCTCAAGTGCAGTGAGGCAGATAGGATTATGACTGAGATTCAGAACAGCCAGATCTCACCAGCTGAGACCTAGAGCTCATCTCTTAACTTCTCTGAACTTCAGTTTCCTCACCTGAAAAATGGGAGTAGAAAATAAGTCCTGCATCATCAGGCCAGAGTGAGCCTTAAGGGCAGTGATACGGGGTTACAGTGAGAACAGGCCTGGCTGAGCCAAGCTCTTGGAGCTGGTCCACCACCGCAGTGGCAATTATCTTGCACCTCAGGGTGAATAGTTGAAAAGCAGAGGCCTCCTGAACTCTGTATCCCAAAAGAGATGCCAGTGTGACCTTGGCAAGCTGCCTTCTGGCCTCTGCCTGCTTGGTTCTGATGCCGACTTCAAGACTGAACTAGAGGCCTGCGGTTTTCTGATCTCTTTGCCTGCCTCCTGGCCTTCTGTTCCAGATGTGGCCCCTCACCCTCACCATTTCTCATCCACCTCCAGCTTCAGACCCCTGAGCTCCCTCCAGACACAGATCTTCACTGAGCCATTGTGAACACTTGTCACATGTCACTTGTGGGCCAGATCTAGATCCCATCCTCCAAACCAGCACAGCCCTGGTGGTCACAAGACTGGATCCTCCAAACCAATGAATGCATAAATAGATGGTCACAGAACTGGGTTGGGGGTTCTCTGGACGGAAGCTGGAACTTTTCAGGAGCTTAAGTGCTCAAATGATTATAAGGAAACTTCTGCCCTCAAAATATAGTTCAGGAATAAAAATAACATAAACCACAAAAAGCATATGGAAGACAGACCAACACCGTATGGTGATCTCAATCATGTTCACGTTAATTTAAAATATAAATATGAGATTCTTTTCCTCCAAAACTAAGGAGTGACCCTGTTTTTCTGCTGCCCAAAGCTGGATTCACTGTGTGCTAAGGGAGCACAAAGAAGTGATATCCTGGGAAAGGAAGGCCCACTAGTCCTCAAAGGGCAAGAGGTAGACTTTGCTGCACAGAAGGGAAGGAACAGCATGGGCCAAGACACAGAGATCCTCAAGATGGAGCACTTGTGTTGGAGGGTGAAAAGGAAGCAAGGAGACTTTCCTCTGGCCTGATGGACAGACTGGGCTTTGATGAGGATGTAGGAGTGGGCCTGGGTTGGGCATTAAAGGGTCTGGGTAGGCTGGAGAGAGCCTTGAAAACTGGTTAGAGAGTTCAGCTTCTGCTTTTCAGATAATTAACAGTAAGGAGTTCCCAAAGGTTTCTCAGGGACTTGACCTTGCCCCTACTCCCTAGCCAGGCAGATGTCCTCACCTCTCTGAAACTCAGTGTCTTCTCCTGGCAAGCAAAGACAACAGCACTGAATTTGCAAGATTTCTGTGAGGATTCATTGAGTTCTGGTCTATGATGAAGCACTGTAGATTCCTCTTTCCTCCTTCTGGCCTGTCCCCATGACCTCTCACATCTGCCAATTGGACAATGAGCTCCCAAATACCAGGCCCCTGTGGCCCGTTGTCCACATGCAGCCAGAAAACAGGGACAAAAGAGCAAGACTTCAGGACAAAGGCTGTGAATGAGGTCAGGACAATGGACTGACCTTGACCAAGGCCTTGGCTTCTCTTAGTAGAGTGGCTAGGCATCAAGAATATGGTTGGTGAGCGAAAAATCCTAGTTAGTGCTCAAAAAGGAAAAGTAGATAACTAAGAAGAATGGTGATATAAACAGTGCTGGGGATTTGGTACCCCTGCCAATCAGCATATGCTGGCTTTCCAGCCCTGGGTACCTTTTGCCCTCAAAGTGTCTTACTGCACAGAAAGTGGTTTTAGTAATTAAGGGTTAGTATCACCCACAAACTCAAGCCAATGCATCTGCACCTCATCAGCAGGACTCTGTCCCACTAATGTCAGAATACCTGCTATGTGACACTTAATGAAGTGTCCCCTTTCAGCATGAGATTTCTAAGGCTTACTGTGACTGTGGCATTTTCCCCTTAGCCACTGACTGGAGTACCCACAGTTCCCACCTGAGGCAACGTTGCACTGTACATCAACAGAGGTGTTGGTGAGGGCACTCAAGGCCGGGCATGCAGTGTGCCTGCCAGGCATGGCCCCGGCATGTAGAAGTGCTTCTTAATACAAGGTGGTTCCATTCCCTCCCTGACTCACCCCTTCCCAGTGACAGCCCTAAATCCTGCCCCTGGCTTGATCTTGGAGACCCTACCCCAGTCATCTCAATATATTAAAAGAAAATATAACTACACTCCCCTATTAAATAGGAATTATTTTTGCTGTGAAAACTTTGCAAGAATCTTTCTAACTTGCTTGGTCAATTGTTTGACTACAAGGCTTTAACAATTGACCATGATTTCTTAAGAGTGACAAGCTTATTAGAGAATTCTGGCACAATGAGGGAACAGAGCCTGCAAATGGAGTTCAAGTGTAATAAAATTGTTTTGACTTCTAAATTTAATAATTAATCCAGTCTAAATGCATTAATTATAACATTTCTTAATTTCAGTTTTGCAGTTTCTCTTTTTAATATTTTAGTGTCAATCACTGTTTTTCAGCCTCTTACATTTGAATAGGCCTTGACAAGCTTGTGGGTGCTAGGGCCTGCACCTCTGGCTCCCAGTGGGTGAGGTGGCTTGTCCTAATCCATCCCTCAGCCTCCACCCAGCCTCCAGCTTTATAGGGAAAACCAAGAGCAGCCCCAAGGCTTCCCACCTGCCTATGACAGGCTCTGCCTGGGCAATGACCCTTCAGTCAATATTGACAATACTGTGGCCTTGGCCTCTGGCCACCACCACTACCAGCAAAGTTCAAAGCCTCTTTTTTGTCAGGAGTTGTGACAGAGACGTCAGGGCATTGCCACCCTCCTGGTGGCATCACCTTGCCCCTGCCCCACCAGCTCACACAGCCCTACATTTGCACTGAGGGTGTGGCACCTGCATGCAGGCAAGGAGTATGGTTTGCTGGGCGCCCCTGATCCCAGCCAGAGTCCTCTGAAGAAGTGTCTGGACCCTGAAAAAGAGGGAACCCCAACAACAGGGAACCCCAGGCCCCCAGAGCCTCTCCATGACCATGCTCACCTGGTATGTTGATGAAATCCTGTGCTGTCTTGGCAATTTGTCGGTAACTCCTCTCTCTGCATGTGATCACACACACACTCAAATCCAGGTAGTCACACACTGCCACACTCAGCAAGCTACATGGGCCACACATACACAAGCATTTCTATGCGTCAGGCAGCGTTCATGCTCACCCTCACACAGAGCCACTCACATACTGAGGCCCCTGAGGCACACACTGATTCATGTGGGTGTATGCATGAGAGCAAGGGGTAGAAACACACTCATTTGTATGTGTGTACACACTCCTGGATTTGCTGAGCATGACTAGTGCTGCAGCACATGGAACTTTCCCCTCTTCCCTGATGGCATCAAGTGGGCAAATGGTTGCACCCCTCCAAGACTCCACTTCCCATTCTAACTGGGGCAAAACCCATGTCATTCATCAAAGGAGAACGAACCCAGCTCTCTCAATGCTGACACCCTGCTAGTCCCTCTCAGGTGCTCAGCCCCATAAGCCTCTTTCTCTCTTGAAGCCAGATGCTTTGCTCCTTCTGGGTCTCCTCCCTTTCCCACCCCCCATCCTGTCCCACCCACACAGGTGGGACCTGTGTAGCAATGGTGACATCAGGTGCACCCAGCGCAAAGGTGTGCCAAGAGGTAGTAGAAACTGGCTTGTGGTGCCCAGTGACCCCAATCTACCTTTTTGCCCTCCCCAGGCTCTCATGCTCTGGCCTGTTCTCCTGGCTTTGAACAAAACTCATTAGCTGAGCAGTGGCTCTTGATCCTTAAAATGCTGATCCAGTGTAAAGACCTCCGCCCTGTGGCACCCAACATCCTGGTAGGGAACCAGAATTCCTGTGGGCATGTTGGTGAGTCTCTCAAGGATGCTCTCTTATGGGCATCCATTTTGGAAAGACCCATCAGAATGATGAGTGTAGCTTCTACTTCCTCAGTGCCCATACAAAATCCTGGCATTTCTCTTGCATTGAGGGCAACATCAGCACAATCTGCACATTTGGGCTCATGCCACTACCTTGGCAAGTGACCTCATACCTCCATGGGTCTCCTTTCCTCATCTATGAAGGTGCCCACCTCAAAGATCTGCCATGAAGATAGAGTGCGGTCATTCCTGAAAAGTTTGTAGCACGGTTCATGAGCAATGCCTCAAAACTCAAAGGAAAGCCACAAGCTGTCTTGTAAAGTGGGACACTGGGGTGCATGTGGCAGCACAGTGTAGACTAACCAGAGCTTTTTTTTTTTCTCCAGTTGATTTTTTTAAAATTTATTTAAAGAGAAACAAAAGCATGTAAAGGGGAGAGGTAACACAGAATTCAAAATAAAAAAGATAACAAGAAATCATTAGTTAATAAATTACATACTGTCCTCTTAGAAATAACTGTTCATTACAAAATTAAAGCATACAAAGTAGATAGTTAAAGAGTGAGAGTGGAAACAGCTACACATGCATGAATCTCTGCATGTATTTCTATACTTTCTGTATTAGAGGGAAAAACAAAACCTAGCCAGACAAAACAAAACAAATTCCTATAAAAACATGAAACCAAAAAGTCATATAAAAGCACAGTACAAGGTGATCTACAATGATTACTGTGTTGTTTCTTATTATCTTCAATAGAATGTCTATATCATCAGGCATAATTGAATATAGCAGTATAATTGGATATAGCAGTACATAACAATATTAGTAAAAATAAAACATTGTAGACAGTATAAAACTTCAAAGGCAGGTAATAATCAAACTACAGTGGATATTCTAGTGGATCTTGTCATCTTCAGTGCAGTTGCCTATACTCTCAGACTTGATACTATCAATCATAACAGCTTTGAATAAAATCTATCAATACAAAACAGTGATCTAACAAACCAGATTCAATTACGATCAGTCATGGTAAAACAGTGTAGGTTATACAGAGTTTTAGATTAAGTTAATAGAAAATTATGGATGATTACCATACTATATCCTATTATTTTCAGGATTACTGTCTGTGCCCTCAAATCTAGTACAGGTAGAATGACTGGAACAGAATATAATACATCTAAGAGAGTAGTGTGAGTAATGTGGGTTTTAAATCCTGGTGCTCTATTAACAATATAGTGTATCAAGGCCATCTATTAGAGTTTCTAGTTATCCTTTCCTGCCTCATTTCTGCTATGCTATTTTTCTGCCTTTGTTTTTCTAGTTTTCTCCTTCATTCTACTGCCTGCCCCACTCATTGAGGCCTTTCTGCCACTGTTCCTAAAATCCTGGTATTTTTTTTCTCTCTCTCTAGAATGTCCTTCAGTATTCTCTGTATTCTCTGTAGTGTTGGATTGGTGGTCACAAACTTGCGCAGTTCCTCTTTGTCATGGAAGCATCTTGTTTCTCCATTAATTTGTAGTGACAGTTTTGCAGGGTACATCAATCTGGGCTGGAGGTTATTTTCTTTCAGGGCTTGGAACACTTTGCTCCAAGCTCTTCTTGATCTGTGTTGAGAAGTCAGCCGTGATTCTGATGGGCTTACCTTTATAGGTAATCTGTTTCTTTTCTCTGACAGCTTTTAATATTCTGTTTTTATATTGAATATTCTGTTTTTATATTGCATTAATATTGTTTTTATATTTAATATTATGTTTTATATTGTATCTTGATTATTACATGGCTGGGTGTAGATCTGTTTTGGTTGTAGGTGGCTGGAGTTCTGTATGCCTCACACAACCGAATGTCATTTTCTTTTCCATTCTTGGGAAGTTTTCCTTTATTATTTCTGTGAATAGCCTTTGTAATTCGCCTGTATGTATTCCTGCTTCTTCATTCATGTTTCTTATTCTTAAACTGTAGATTCTCTTGTCATCTTCTAGCCTTTGTATTGCTACTGCCTGTTTCCTTGTTATTTTTAAGAGATCTTTCCTTTCATGGTCACACACTGCAAACTTGTCTTCGAGTTTTGATAGTCTATCCTTAGTTTCTTTTAAGGAGTTTTGCCAGCTTTCAATGGAGTTTTTAATTTCCTGGTAGTCTCTTTGAATCTGCTTCATGTATTCTATATTTTCTTTATATTCTTTATTGAATGTTTCTCTCCTTTCTTTGGGTTCCTCCCTTTTTCCATCTGTATCATCCTGAGAGATGCTTCCTGAGAGCATTTCTTTTATTACTCTACTCATATCTTGTTTTACCTGATTTAACATTTCAGTTTTGACCTCGTCTACAAGGTCCCAAAGATATCTCTTAATGTCCATTGAAGCCATGTCTGATGTTGCGTATTTGCTGCCCTCAGTTGCCCTCAGTCTCCCTTGTTTTTCCTTCTCCTGGATTAGTGCTCTCAGGGTTCTGGGCTGGGGGCCTCCTCTTGCCTCTCTCTCCTGTCATGGCCCTGGCTTCTTCCACATAGGTGTACAGTGGAGGTCCCAGCTCCCTTCCGTTGGCCATGTTTCCTCTGAAGCACACTGGCCAGGGACCTCCACCCTCTCCTGCCTGCTCTTGTCACTGAGGTGTAAGCTGCATATGCCTGCCCCTCCCCACCAGGCCAGCCAAACTTCAGGGGCAATCACCTGAAGTCAGTGCATGCTAGGTGCAGGGAATCAATTTTGGACAACTCATTGGGTCCCGGTCAGGGGCACGGCCCAGTCCAAGCAAATTCCATGAATCTGCTCTGGGTAGGGAGCAACCAACTGAAGTCACTGTTGCTTCTAGTTCAGGCTCCTCCTGCCTGATTCAAACATGTCACCCATTTGGTCACGCCCCTGTGGGGGGGTTTCATTCCCAGCACTGACCATGGATTAATAAAGGTACCTTCACCAGCTCCGCTCTCTGTTGGGCTCACCAACCCCCAACTTCAACGGTGCTATGCTTCCTGTGAGTGGCGGCGGGAATGAGTTTGGGCAGCTCTGCCTGCTGGCGCAGATTCAAGCTGTTGCAAACTTGGCGGGTCACCGTGAAAATGCTGTGTCCTGTGATTTTTAGCTGTTTCAGTTGTAGTCCCAAAGTATTTGATTAACTTTTTTACATTTTAATTTCTTCCTGTGTCAAGAGGATCCATCTCCCTCTGTCTGGGTCTTTCCAGGGTGCTTTATTCTGGCATATGAGTTGTTTCTCCCGGGAGGCTTTGCATTTTGTTGCTCACTGATTGGCCATCTTGTCTTCTTCTAACCAGAATTCTTGACCTGACAGGCCTGGCTCAGATGTTAAGCCACCAACCTGTTGGGAGATTTTGGAGGAACCATTCCCCAGTTTCCAGCTGTCTTTGGATCTGGACAGACTGAACCAGACCTCCTGCAGAGAGCAGCATGAGGTCTGGCCTGGATTGGGCCTCGTGACAGCATTCAATGCTGGATTTCAGTCTCCTGTATTCCTAACACCATGCACATAATTGGCCACAGGATTGGGTTTCTCACTCAACAGGTATCAACCGTGCCCCTACTAAGTGCTGGACACTCCAGTAAGCACTGGAGACACTACAGGGGACAAGAAGGTAAGGCTCCAAGTCTCACTGGAGCTTACAGTCTGAAGAGACTGTTTGTAAGCAAAAGATTGCAGAGTGGTGTATGCTGCAAAGAAAATAAAAGCAAGACAAAGTGACCAGGAGTTCAGATGAGGGGTCACAAGGAGCTGACACTTGAGTTGAGACCTAGATATCAAAACTTGCAATACAAGGGAGCTGTGGGAGGAGTGAAAAACTTTTGTTTGGATGCTTGGTAGCAATTTCACCTATGAGGGAACACACTGGATCTAAGTTTTGTAATTCTTGTACAGCTGGTACAGCAACCTCAATATGCTTCACATCCAGTTTCTTCTATTTATACCACCTTATAATGAATGGCATGTGTGTCACATTGAATGAATTTTTTTTTGAGATGGGGTCTCAGTATGTAATTCAGGCTGGCCTTGAGTTCACTATTTAGCCCAAGTGGACTCATACTCATGGCAATCCTTCTGCCTCAGCCTCTTGAGTATTGGGATTACAGGCACATGCCACCATGCCCAGCCAATGAATTAATCTGGATATTAACACAGATGAATACAATACCATAGTTTATTAATCTCTTTTCAGTCTTTTCCCATTTTCTTTTCCAAGATTCCATCCAGCATACTACATTACATTTAGTTGTGTCTCCTTGGACTTTTCTTCCATGAGACAATGGTTCAGACTTTCCTTGTTTTTTGTTTATTTGCTTGTTTGTTTGTTCATTTTATTTGTTTTAAGTCTTTCCTTGTTTTGAGTGACTGTGTTGAAGAATACCAATTGGGTACTTTGTAGAATATCCTTTCACTGGAAGTTGTTTGATGATTTTCTCATGAATAGAAGAGGAATATGAATTTTTAGGAAGGAAGGTCATAGAGGTAAAGTGCCCTTTTCATCCAAACATATCCAGGGTACAGATTACTGAAATGACTACTGATGTTGAGGTTAACCTTGAATACCTGGCAAAGGTCAGACTTCTCCACTGTAAAGCCAACCCCCCCAATCAATACTATACTTTTGGAAGTCAATATGCACACCCATATTTAAGAAGTAGGAAATTTTACTGGCATGGTAGCACATGCCTATAATCCCAGCACTCAAGAAGCTGAGTTCAAAGCCAACATGGGCTACACAGTGAGTTTAAAGCCAGCCTTAACAACATAGTGAGATTCTGGATCAAAAAAAGAAAAAAAAGTAGGGAATTTTGTTTCAACTTTTTGAGAAAAGATCATGTACATAAATTATCTGAGGGGCTGGGAAGATAGCTTAGCAGCACAAGCACCTGCCTGACAAGTGCAAGGTCATGAGTTCAATTCCTAGTACAAAAAAAAAAAAAAATTATCTGGGATTCTTAGAATCTGTCTTTTCTGATTTTTATGTGTTTTTGCCAACATTGTTATGCTAGGATTTTTTTTTTTAGAACCTGTTAGTATTTTTAGTAACCTAGGAATATTTTATTTACATTAACAAAACACATGATATTACTAAGACATTAAATTGAAGAATAGGAAAAAATTCAATAATTCTTTTAATTTTTGCATATTGTCAACACATTAATGAAAGATTTGGAAAACACCAAAAGCAGAAGGAAAACTTCTCTAGTCTCATTTCTCAGAGCTGAACATGATTCACATTTTAAATTTTTTTTTTTTTTGTACCAGGATTGAACTCACCACCTTGTGCTTGCAAGGCAAGCACTTATGCCAGTGAGCTAAATTCCCAGCCCTGATTCACATTTTAACTTTGATTTTTCTTCTGTGCATACTTTTTACATGGAACATACTATATAATTTTGTTTCTTGCCTCTTACTTTCTTGGGTTATTATGTCACGAAAACCGTTTCCCCTATATATACTTCATACTTATCATTTCCAATAGTGCTAAATATCCTCTCACATGATTTACACTGACTATCCACTGATCCCTCCCCAAGTTAGCACGATTCCTGGCATGTAACTTGTGTTTAGAAATTATTTGTTAAATGAATGGCTATACAACAAAGTCATCATTCCCTTGTTTGTAAAGATGTATGTCATTTTCCATTTGCTTGATTCTAAGTAGTTCTGAGACAAACAGATTATTCCCTGGGACACTGTCCCAGAATAGGATTATTGGGTTAATGAGGGCCAAAAACTTTAAAAGATAAATGTATCAAACCAGAAATCTTCCTTTCCCTCTGCACCATTGGCAATTGTGCCAAGGGTGGTAATTTACAATTGATTAAAGAGTTGGTGAGGTGTTTTTCTCCCATCTTTTTTCCTCTCTCCCCTCCTGTCAAAAAGGGGGGAAATTATCTGAGAAGGTGAAGATGTTCTCAGACAATCATATTAACATATTCCAACAATCGCAATTTGCAAAATAGTAATCACAACTCCCGGGATCTGGGAGGCATTAATCAAAGCTACAGGTTTAATTCCATTTTAAATATTGATGAAATATGCTTTGGCAGCCTCACCCTGGCGTGGCAGGGCCACAGGAGCTGAGGAGGCGAGAGGAGGTGGAGGGAGGGGGGTGAGCAGCTGCCGGGAGGGGAGGGAGGCATCTGTGATTCAAATTGGTGGCTGTGCAGCCAGGTAGAGTGAAAGGGGTAGTGAAGAGGGCTGTTAAGTCCATTGCTGTCAATTTGTAACGATCAGGGAGGGGCCTGAGGACTGGTTCAGCACAATACACCCAGTTTGTCTGGTTTCAGGGGTTACCGCTGAAGAGGCTGCAGCTGCACTGATTCGAATAGCCTGGAGACTTCAGAACTGTAATTATCAACCAGGCTGCTCACAGTGTGGCAAAAGTGGGCTCCACCAGTGCTTAACTCCTTGTGTGCTGACACATCACCACCGCTCTCCCCACCCCTGGTTTGTTAGACTTAAGACTCTCCACAGCAGCTTACCTAGGGGGAGACTGAGGCTCAGAGACTGCATAGGGCAGTTCTCAAAAACCAGAGCAAGCTAGGGAGCCTTTTTCCTTAAGTCACATGTAAAGAAATAGGATAGAGGAAGCTGACCTGGATGTGGTGTGTGGGTGTTAGGGGAGGGTTCTCCTCAATACCATCACATCTGCTCTGGGGTGAGAAGCAGGCCTCAGAATCTAATAATTGACTCATGGCTCTGCTCAGCCCTTCTATAAAATGGGGGCATCTCTCTCCCCCCGCCAGGCTAACAGAGACCCAGTTAGTTGCCGGGCTTGTAAAGCACCAACGAGGCTGTCCCTGAATCTCCATCTCTCTGCTCCAGGCCTGGAGCTTTTCTCAGAAGAGGAAGATGTCCTTGGCAGGGGAGGACACCTAGGGGTGTTCCTGGGCAGGGGAATCTGATTCTGAGAGCAAGCTGTCAACAGCTCTCTGCATTTCAGCTCCCAGGAAGTCCTCTTGTTCCTTAGCCTCTTCATTTGTCACCCAAAGAATATGGAACAACTCATTCTCTCTCTTTTAGGCAGAAGGTGCTGGGCTAGGAAAGGAGAGAAGGTGCAATCTGCTGCTGCTTGTAGCCCAGCCCAGGGCTGCAGATGACTTGGAGGGAATAGACGGAGGAGAGGCAGCCAGCCAGTGTGTAGCAAGAGCAAAGGCTTAGCTGGGAGCTTCAGTGAAGGAATTCTGTGCAGGACCTAGGATGCTACTCCTAGAATAGAACCCCAACACCATTCTCCCCTAAAGGGATGTGCCTGAAAATGTCAATCCCAGCGCTGTTCCTGGTAGCAGGGAGCTGAAATCAACCTCCATCTCCACCACTGGGAAGATGGAGAATAAAATGTGAGAGGAGCCACCCAGGAATACGAGGATCCTGAAAACATACTGTTGAGTGAAAGAAGTAAGACACAAAGAAATTCACAGCACAATGCCATTTTTGTAAATTAAAAACACATTCGCACATAAAACGACAGTACATATTTTATAGAGAGACATGCATTTTAGGAGTATATGTCCCACCATTAGAGTGGGTCCCTGTTGCAGTGGGGGAGGGGCTGGGTGTGGGTCTGAGGGAAAAAGGGGTGGGGAATAAAAATGTAAATCCGTAGGGGTCTGGCACAGTGTGTGGATGGCAGCGTGCTATGGACTGAGGACTGAATCACTCACTTCTGTATTCCAGGTTTTGAAAAGCAGCACAGGCTTTGTAGTTAGACAACCCTGGGTTCAGATCCCGGGCTCTCTCCCAAACCCTCACCCTGAGGCTGTAGACAAGTGTTCTGACACCCCTCCCCTCCCCCAGAGCCTCTGTTTGTTGCTCTAGGAAGCGGTGGGAAAGACTGGCCTGTCAGGCAGCCACAGGACTAAGCAAAGGCAGATGGCTGCATTCAGGGGCTCAGGGGAGACCCAAAGTTGCAGCTGCTGCTCCTCTGTGTTCCCCAGGAAGGTACCTGAGTCAGCAGGGTGTCGGCCCCTGCAGAAACCACAGGTTCTTTGAAGGGTCATGAACAGAGATCCCAGGAAAGAAAGTAACATCTGAGAGTCTTGTCCCCTGGCACTACCAGCCAGAGCTGGCTCCGCAGACTGTGGATGCCATTCATGGTATACTGGACCAGGAGAAAGCCTGAGTATGAGGCTGCTGCTTTCTGATGACCCCTCGCTTTCATCAACATCCACAAACCCTTTTGTGTTTAATTTCCCTGAGACCAGGTGCTCTGCTGAGGAATTCGATTTAGATGAAAAATCTTCTCCAGACAGACCCCCAGCAGACCATGAGCCTGTGCTGGAATCCACTCCAGCCTCAGGATCACACCTGGGGGCGTCCTGGGGCAGAGAAGTTCTCAGCAAACACCGGGCATGACTAGCTCTTTCTTCTTCCCTACAGATGATGATGAGCATGAGTGGATCATCCGGACATGTCGGAAGGGTTAGGGTGAGATTGGGGGTCACAGGCCCAAACTGTGAACCCTTCAGCCTCCTCCACTAGAGGTTTCCATCGGCCCTGCTGGCTGGCACTGGCTAGCCTGGTTCTAGTTCTAGACAAGTTTTGACAGAAGAATAAAGCCTTCATGGACTCAGTGGGCCCATGTGTGTTTGCTTTAGAAGACTGTTCCTCAGAAGGCACCCTCATTTCATCTGCATCAGAATCACCCAGGTGAAATCATGCATAGCTGTTCCCAGGCCCAAATCTCTGAGAATGGGACCTGGCAATTTGCATTCCCAGCCATTTCTTATGCATATGAAAGTCTTGAGAACCATTGTCTTAGAATAGATCAATGTAACCAAGAGAGCAACTAAGGGACACAGACAGTGTGCATTTTCTCTGCTCCTCACAATAGCCTGCAAGGGAAGACTGGGCATCTCAGCATCCTCAGATGGGGAATCAGGTTCAGAGGGACAGTGACTCATTTGGTCTCAGAGGGTAGTAGCTCAAGCACTGTGCACATTTTATAGCTGGTACCTTCCCATAAGTCCAAGAATGACTCACCAGGACTGCCTTTCCCTCTTTACAGTTTCATCATTTCAGCCTCTTACCGTAGGTACAGAATCAATGTGGTGTCACAGAAATAATGTGGCTTTGGCAGCATCCACATCTGGATTCAAATCCCAGTTTTAATCACAGGTACCAACAGAAACCTCCAGGGCTGTAAACGTCTCCACCTACAGGACAGCTCCACCCTCCATACCAGGAGTTTTGGCTTCAACAAAAGACTCTGCTGATAAAAGATTAGACAATCTCTAGAAAGATGCATTCTCTTATTCTGCAGATGGTGTATTGGCCCTGAAATTGACAAAGCCACTGTAAAAGCCAGTGCTATGCAGAAGCTGGGTCCCATCTTCCATCCCTAACTCCCTTAGCCTCACCTTATTAAATTCTTTCCAGTCTTCCATACAGGCCCTTGTGTACCTCCCTGCTTGATCACCCAACCATACTCTTCTCTTTTGTTCCTATTTTGTGAACATCCAGCCCAAAGCCTCCCTTATCCCTCACAGCATGTTGGAGGATGGCTGTTACAGCACTGGCCAGAGTGAGAACTCCTCTAGCAGGGTGGGGCTAGGACCTTTCACTAAGTCTGTGTCTGTTTAACCAACAGACTTAGTATTGGCTAAGTCTGTTGGGCCCAGAAGAGAGCTGCTGTTTAGGGGGCAGAACAGAGGGCAGAAACCAGCCTGATTTTCTCAAAGCTTACTAAGACATGGGGGCAATGCAGTACTTAGAGAAAAAAAATCCATCATTGTGCCTTTGCAATTCACCTTTTACCAACAGGGAAATGGTATCTACTTTCCATGACTGCATTGCCCAACAGCCCAGATATTCTAGGAGCCACATACCTAACCCCTTAACCAGAGAACAGGAAAGAAATGGAATCCCATCATGTTCTGGATTTAAGTGCCAGCACTTCTACTTGCATTAACTTTATTTATTACACAAATAAGACATTTACAAAGCACAACATGAAAGGTATGTAACAAAACAGACATTGGTTTTACAAAAAAGTGCTTACAATTTTTTTTCCATGTGTGTGTTTTCCCCTTTAGTTATGTATTTAAATAAATAGTCTCGATGGTCTGTATGTTCCCAGGCTGCTCTTAACAGGGTAGTGAAGACATTTGACTGCAACATGCTATGACCATGTGATCCACTCAAGGAATAGACCCTGGGAGGAGGCTCAAGGTAGAGTGGGTCCTAGGTGACCCTGGGCAGAGCTTAATGGGCCACTGATCACATGGTTGTGATTGGGACTTTGATCATTAGGAGCAAAAATCAAAGGAAAGATTTGAGTTTCTTAAGGCCAATGATCAGGCCCAGGTAGCTCCTGTTAAGTAAGTGCCCAGAACACGGCTGGACATAAGCTTCCACTGGATAAGTTTTGAACTGTGCCACACTCACCACATTGTGAGTGCTGCTTTCTTTGTCCTCAGTCAGCTGTAACATCTTTGGAAGGGAGGGGATTTCAGGTTCCCTTCTGGGGCCACACTAACCCTCCTCCAGGTCTCAGAGCTACTGGCATATATGTTCTCATTTAAGTGTCTACTTCAAGCATGTGAATTCTGAAAGCTTTGCCCAGACTCAGTGAGATTAGGAATGTTGCACTTGATTAGTGATATCTGCCATGGGTGAAAATGGGTACAGTGACTGCATATGTTTCCCTGTTCTACAGTCTCTTTCCAAAAGTAGAAATGAGGATTTGAGCTAAAACATGCTTACTAGCAGCCTCTAGTGGGAAATGCATCAGGTCTCCAAGTAGTTCTAGAATTACAGAATAAGCTTGAAACACATGGGCATCCCCTGAAAACAAAACATGGTTGTGTGTTGCCCAAGCCCTTTGTTCAGAGTGGAAGAGTTGCAGCAGAATGGGATGAATGTGAGCACAGTTATGTCTGGCCTCTGTTCTCAGGAGTGGGTGGGGTGCAGGCCAGGCAGGGCTGGTGGAGAAACCCAGAGGTTCCAGCTGGCACTCTGGGTTTGGCACACTCACCTGGAAAATGGGCAAATGGGCACCTCTCTCTAATGATGAATGGATCAGAATTAACATTCAGGGTGCCATTTCATTGGGCTCTGCTCCTTGGCTCCCCATAAGTGACTTCCCCCAAAAGAAGACTTGACCAGGCACATCTATTAGGAGTAAACAAGTAGCCAACAAAGGTCCCCAGTTCTAGTCTTCTCACACATTCAGAAGTGTCATCACATACATCAAATACCATGTCTGCCATGATTCCTGCATATATGGTAGATAGTATATTGGGGATGAAATCTCCCCTCCACTAAACTTTCTATTTCCTCTCCTTGGAATGGATAGTGCTTCTCCCAGTCCAGGGCCCCCCATCCCCTCTGGTCTGTCTACTTTCTGGTCCGGGTGGGCCTCCATCTCTGCCCTATTGGGCCTCTTAGGGCTGGTCAGTGTCTCTTCTCTTTCTGAATTAATTTGACATAACCAGACAGATGGAAATGATAAAATTAGAACATAGCTTTCCCTTGGGGACATCCCACAAACACTGTAGAGTTTTCCAGACAAAGGCAATACAGTGGATAACATTGGGGGTTGTTGGCTATTCAGAATTCAGAGATGGTTCCAAGGAAGTAGTACATAAAGGCCAATACGAGGGGAAAGAAAACTTGTAAATTAGGAGGCTGTTGGCGTTGCACGATTCCATTTGCCTTTTGCTATTGTGATCAGCTGAAGTTGAAGATGACTCCTGTTTAAATGGGAAAAACAGGCTGTTGTTTTCACCCTCATTCCAAATTTCAGGGAGCTCTGCCTTCCAAGAGGAGGACTCTGTAGTGCTCCTGGGGGTTTCTGGTTCTCAGCAGGAGAGGGAAAGGCTAGGCCTGGGGGGCCAAGCTGGCATCGGGCAGGATGGTGGGTAGGGGTGAATGCAGAGGCTGTGGATCCCTGGCCGTGACTTGGACACTGGATCTCAGCAGCTGAGGGGCAGCTGTGGGGTGCCCATGGACAGATGCACAAGTGCCGGCAGCATTAGTACTGAAAAAGGATGACCTGCAAGAGGAGGACATGGGAGACAGCTAAGCTGGGGCCCAGCCCCACTAGGCAGCCTCCAGGGGATCTTGAAGGCAGGGAGAACTGGAGAATGAGGCTGGGCTCAGGACCTAGATTTGGATTTAAATCCTGGCTCCACCAGTTTACTTGCTGTGAGAACCTGGGCAAATCACTCCCCTCTCTGAACCTGCTTCCTAAATAAAATGGGGATGACAGGGAGATTCAGTAAGCTACAGCACCAGCAACAAAAAGCCTGAGTATTTTAGCTTGCACCATCTGTGAGTTATTTCAATGAAGCCACACTCTGAACCCATGAGGGAGCCCCAGTATTATCTCTGTTTCACAGGAAGGCATTGGGGCTCAGTGGTAGCAATTAGTGAGCCCATGGTCACAGAGTTAGGAAGAAGTAGACCCAGCATAGAAACCAGGCCTGACTCCAGAGAAGGTCTTTTTACAGTACCACCTCTACCTCCTCAAGGTCACCATGACAATACTGACAGCTTACTACCCAGCAGACAAGCACTTCATGTACACTTCATCTTCACAGAGCCAAGGCATGTGACAACTTTCTCTTTGCCACTGAAGCACCTATCTGACACCTCACTGCCACCCACACACCCAGCTTCCTGAAGTTCAGGTCAAAGATTACTAGCTGGCTGGTCAATAGGATGTACCTTTTCACAAGAAAATAAGAGATTTCAAGTGGGTCCAGGGACATCCAGTGGGCACAACCACATGGTTGATACGCTCTGATCAGGAAGGATTCTTGTCTGGCAACAGTTACCAGCAGAGGTGGGGGACGAAGGCAGTGAAGATGGTTCTCAATTGTCCCTACCCTGAGCACACCTCTCCCCACCCACGATTTCAGTAATCTCTGATCAACTGCAATCTTAAAACACTAGAATTTGTCTTGACTCTTTCAAAAGAGAGAGAACCCATCCACTGTTATTACAGTATAATGCTGTAATTGTTCTATTTTGTTATTGATACTATTGTGCCTAATTTGCAAAAGAATCTTTATTATAGGTATAGATATATGAGAAAAAAAGGTAGTATACATAGGGCTTGGTATTACCCATCGTGTTTTACAACCAATCCCCCACATATAAGGTGGGAGTTCCATAATTAAATAATAACCAACACCTATGGAGCACCTTCTGTGTACCACATATTGTGCTAGACTCCATACATCATTGCATTCATTCTCCACAGCAGGCCTCGGTGGTGGGAATTACTAATTATTATTATCTCCATTTCACAGTCTCAGAACAAGGAGGTAGGAGATATGAGACCTGGGGATTCCAGAACTCAGGAGCATCCCTCACCTGGCCTCGAGCACTTCTCCCCTTTGTCCTGTAGGATATATAGTTTTGGGCTCTTGTTAATAGAAGCTTTCTCAAAACTAATAATGCTGGTCAGACCCTTCCCCTCCACGGGTCTCAGTCTCTCCATCTTATCAAGGATAGCTTGGTTCTAAAAACCTTGCAAATGCTCAATCATGAGATCAGGGTACTTGATTAGGAAGAAATGTGATTCTGGAAACTCATAGGCATGAGTGGTCAAATGATGATGCAGAGACTGTTCAGGGAATTGCTCTCCTGGTCAGGCCAGTGCTGGTCTGGATGAGTGGGTTCAGGGACCAGCCCTAGGTGGGAAACTGAGTCTTCTCACAGCCGGGCTGACTCAGGCCTAGAGGGGCTTGAGAGAAAACCCATGCAGTGCTGAGCTGACTTCTCAGCCCACACCCTGTGACCCACCAGGCCCTCCAGGTCTGATAGGATGTGAACATAAAGATCCCTGGAAGCTGGTGGAAGGCCTCACAGTGAGGGCAGTAGGTCATGAAGGAGGGAGACACTCTTTAACGCAATGCTTCTGAATACAAAGTTGGGGACACAGTCCAACAAGCAAGAATTCTGGCTCAGCAGACAAACCCAGGAGCCAGAAACCTAGAGCCAAAGCTGCCAGAGCCTGGCCTGGCTCATTTTTCTGTGAACAAGACATAACCACAAGCTTAGCTGAGGAACCAGGAGAAAGGGGCTCATCCCCAAGTGCTGAGACCAGTCCCATAACACTTCCAAGACATACCCACTTCCTTCACTGAATCAGGCACTTTACTATGCAGCCCCTGTCAGCTCTCCACACACCCCTGGGCCTCAGCCTCACTAAACATCCCATGGTCCCCTTAAACCCACTCCTCTGTGCTTCTCAGCATAGAATGTCCTTCTCCCCAAGAGCTTGTACCTCCTCCTTTTGGGTCCTCCAAATCTATGGCTGTCCCCCAAGCCAACTGTATCACACTGCAGCATAACCACCCATGTCCTGCTCTAAGCCACAAGTTCCGTTTGGCAGAGATCGTGCCAGCTTCCTTAGTCCCAGTGCCAGTCTAAGAGGACAAATTCTCTCCCACCAGAAAGGGTAACAACTCCAAGGCAGGCACAGTCCTAGGTCAGCTCTGCTCATGCTTACTGTGTACCTTGGACAAGCTACTGCTATTTATGAGCCTCAGTTTCTAGAACTGTGAAACACAGATCATCATAATCACCCTCCCAGCCAGGTGCGGTGGTGCATGCCTATAGTCCCAGCACTCAGAAGGCTGAGGCAGGAGGGTCACCATGAGTTCAAGACCAGCCTAGGCTATATAGTGAGTTAAAGAATAGCCTGAATTGCATATCTAAAAAACAGCAACAATAACAAAACACAAAGACCCCAACAACATAATCATCCAGCAAGGCTGTGAAGGATGAGATCAGAGACAGTTCTGTATCAGCTCTGAAGTGCTACACAAAAGGAAGTAATTACTAAACTGCACAGACTTCAGAGTCCAAAGACCCACCACATCCCTGGACAAATCACATCTCCATATCCACAACGTGGCTGGGAGGCATCAACTAGATAATGTGTGCAAAGTGCTTGTCTCAAACAGAGAAAGAGCTCAATAAACAACAGCTCTTACTGTGAACAGGACTGTCTCAGAGTGGACTTTTCTGGGGTGTTCTCACCTGCTCCCAGATTCTTGTGTTGAAGATGACAATTTACTGGTAAATACATCTGCCCAACTAAGATGTCTATATCTCCACACTATAGACATTTTCTTGTGATGTCCATTGCAGACCTCAGCACATGCAAAGTTGGAGGCAGAGCTACAGGAAATATTTAGGCAGCCCTACAGAATCTCATGGGCTGGCATGACACATGCAGATCCCTGTATCCCAATCCAGACCTCCTTAGCCAGTCCTCTCATGTGATTCCAAGATACACCAAGACTGGGATCCACTGGACTCAAGGGTCTATGAAGACCCTTTCATCTTTAAAGCACAGACCTTCTCTACCTAGACACATGTGTGTGGCTTTCTACCTCATATGGCACATTCCCCCAGCCTCTGAGCATACAACCACAGAGATGCTTCTACAAGACCTAGCATCCCCCTCCTGTGCTGTCCTAGAATAAAGTCCAGCCCTCCACCTGGCAGCCCCAGGCACCTGCTTCTCACCACTTTTCCCTTTAAGTCTGTGTGCCAGGGACACTGAGAGGCTCACAGCTCCCTGAAAATCAGAATGGCTCCTGCTTTCTCTGATAAACTCTGATTCAGTTTCTAGGTCTGGTCTCCAAGGTTGCCTTCCTCCAGGAAGTCTTCCCAACATCTCTCCTTTGCCCCCACTCCTCCCCATATCCCATGGACTCATCACAGTTTGAAAATGGTGTCTTCCCTTCTAGTCTGTAGCCTCCTTGAGAGCAGTGACCATGCTTTGTTCATCTCTGTGCTCCAGACTCTGAGTAAGTAAGTGAATGAATGTACAGGTACTCACCCAGGCCCTGACTTTGAGCTACAAGGGACTCTATTTTCCTACTTCTAAAATGAGAGTCTGTCTTAGAACAATATCTTTCAAGGCTAACTAAAGTGTCGCAGAGTTGAGAAAGAAGTGAAGCTCCTACCCCTCCATGGTTTCACCATGCAGCTCTATTTTCATCTGCATTAAGGACAAAATTAAAATGGCTCTAGTGCTTAAAAAAGCAAAGCCCTCAAGCTACTGGACTGATATGTTTAAGCATTCCTCTGGATATTTAGTCATAATGCCTGAACAACCACAGATCCAGTTCCAAAGGAGAGGCCCGGCCAGTTGACCAAGGTCACTTGCTGGCCTCTGATCCCTGAGCCCCACCAGTTCTGACTATTCAACCCCAACATACAGGTGTGAAAAGGAAGAAGAAAAGTCAGTGAGATGATAGGAGGCAGAAGCCTTCCTGGAACCTCAAAGTTTAGGTGAAGTGAATTTTCCAGACTGAAGAAAAGAAGGCCACACAACCAGTGGAGAAAAGGGGCCTGCAAGGAGATCTTGGGGAGTGGCCATAAGCATGGAACAAACTGGCAGCTGCTCAACTGATTTGGGGACACCATGGGAGCAAGCTGGGTAGAGATGGTCTGCCACAGCGAGACATGGTGCCCATTCAGTAACAGGCTATGCTTCTGGAAACCCATCCCCAGCAGGAAAGCTCTGATCCATCAGGCCCAGCCTGGCTCCATTTACCTTCTCACCCCGGTTGGAGAGCGGCCCATCCATGTCGGCTTTGAGGTGGACGGGGGGTGCAGTGTAAGGCAGCCGGCAGTGCACCTGCCCGCACTGTACCTGACCTGTGAATGAGAGGATTCCTTGGAGCCCATCCCCCAAGCTCCCCACAGTATCCCACCTGCCCTGTGCTCTGCAAAGCTGGAGCCCCATTTGCTACTTACCACCTCGGTGGCCCTGGGCAAGACCAATAGCTTGGCCACAGTGCTATATGTGTAGGGCTTTAGAGAGGGTTGGGCTAACTGCCCAGCTCGCTGAGAAATACTCCTACATGAATAGGTGGTGAATACCTCTTGCAAGGAAGCCTGTACCCCATCTGTCAGGTCCTCACCAAAGATGATTTACCATGAGGACTTCGCTCTCATAGGTCACCACCCTAATTAAAATTGCAACTCAACACCACCAACCACCCCTCCTCTCTTAGCCCTACCTTTCACCTTTATTCTTAACTCTAATCACTTAACTTGCTGTATTTTTATTACTTGATATTGATCTATTTCTGCCAGCTCCATGAAGGCAGGAATTTTTATCTGTTTTCTAGATTTCTGTAGATTTCCAGTACCTAGAATGAGACACAGCATCTAGCAGGAACTCTTTAAATATTTGTCACATGAAGTTTCATACCCTATTCCAATATCTAAAACTGTTGGGAAAAATCCACCTTATGTCTGATCTAAATCTCTCATGCTTCAGCCTATTTACCAGTCTTTTGCCTGTCTGTTTGGACTTCTTTCACTTTGGTCATAGAAAGAGATCTGTGCAGACTTACAAGTGATATATAATTTGGGACAAGTCATGGTGCCCTTGTGAGCGACAGTTGCCTTATCCATCGAATAAAGCAATTGTATTAAATCGAAGATTTCTAACTCCCTGGGTGTTCAAGGAATCCATAAGCAGCCTCAAATTACTCAAATTTGTGTCTTGTGTGTCTGTGCAATTTTCTGGAGTGTAGTTCCAAAGCTTTAATCAGATTCTAAACTCTAAGGCTTTAGGAGCCTATGACTTTAGTTAACTGCAAAATAGAGGTGCATTTTCCTGGGGTCTGGTTCTAACACTTTCATCAGCATCCAGCTCTAATCCTTCAGAAAATTCCAGATTCCAGGATTTTAGTTAACTGTAAAGCAAACTGTAAGGTGACCTTTAGCCATGCAGCAAGAGGTGGCAGGTCCAGACCTCCCAAGCCTCTTCCACCTCAAGATGGGTTCCACTTCCAGGGGAAGAGGAAAAGCTCTTCCAGACCTTTTCAGGCATCAAAGAGAGATCCAGACTTGGGAATGTGTGAACAGAGTCCTGGCTGTACTTCAATATATCCATTATCAATTACATAGCAAGTATTAACTGCTAGACTAGAACTCTGGTACCTAGAAAGCTCCTGGTCCTCAGTATCATTAACAATATCTAATGGGTTCTGTGCAATGCTGAACATAAGTCACTGTTTAGAAATGAGAAGGGAAAAGTGTCCCTTCTGCTAGGCAGATGGTTCAGAAATGGAACATATAAAGAGGCATGGTTCCATCTGGCAGCCTGGGGCTGTAGACAGGACTATACACTCCTAACTCTGCCAGTCAGCTAACCGCCACAATCATGAGAGCAGTTAACATTTATCTGACACTAAACATTGAAGACTTTACATCAATTATCTCATTCGATGTTCACAGCACTGCTGAACTTACTGAAATAAGTACTCTTATTGTCTTCATTTTCTTATGGATGAGGGAACTGACATTTAAGAAAGCAAAGAAACTTGCCCAATGACACCCAGCTAGTAAATGGCAGGGGTGGTTGAAATTGGGCAGTTTGACACTAAAGCCTGTATTTGATCAGTAAAAGGTATTGGCTTCCACTACCACTGGGCTCTTGGTTTCTTATCTATTCAAATGGGATAGTGATGTGCCATGTTCAGAGACACAAACAATATAGTGTCCAGTAAGCAGCAATTCTCTATCTGACCTGCCTTCTTTTCCCCTTTTACTTGGAGCCAGAGAAGGGAGAGTGTGTGAATGTGTGTGTGTGTGTGTGTGTGTGTGTGTGTGTGTGACTTCTGGGTTTTTTTTGTCACCCTCAGCTTTGAGGAAACAAACCCGAAAGGAAAGAAAATCTGTGAAAAGCACCTGCTCAAGAACAGATTCTCATCAAACTCTTTCTCTCTCCTCCAGCTTCCTATTCCAAGGACACTTCATCTTATTTCTCTGCTAATGCTCACTGTCTATCCATGTCAGCCCTCCCACATTTAGGAGTTTGTTGTCCAATCATCTCCTCCTCTAGAATGTGAGTCCCAAGGAGCACAGCAGCTGGTCTGTTGTGCTCTCTGTTGAATCCCTATGCAAAAACACAGAGACACTTGACATTTTGACAGGATGCATGAATCCATCCTTACCCTCTGAGAGGCATTGTTAACATCCCATTTACAGATGAGGCAACCAAGGTTCAAGGAGGTGAGGTGATCTACCCAAGGCCCCACAGCCCTGGGTGGTCCTGCCACACTGGCCTGCTCCCCTAAATGCACGCGTGCCAGGATGCTTTCTAGGCCCAAGTCTGCCCACATTCCATTTCCTCCAGTCCACATTCCTAACTCCTGCTGATTTTCCCCTCTGAGAGGCAGCCTCCCCAGCAGCATCTCGACTCTCCTGCAGGGGGCCTTTCCTGCAGAAACCATCCTAAAGACTGTCACACTCTGGTTATCATTCCCCCTATCTCACCCACCAGAACACAGATTCCACACAGCAGGAACTTTGCTCATCTCCCTCTTTCCTGGGCCCTGGCATAGTATGAATACTAGAAAGATATTTTGGGAATGGGTAAATTGCTTGCTTCTACCAAGACTGCCGCCCCATTGAGGCAGGGCGGGGAATTTACTCCTTCCCTGCAACTCCTAAGTCCAAGTGATTAGTGGAGGGTAAATCTTCACCTAGGAAGCTCCTCAACCACCCCCCCAACCTCGGCGCCACGCGCACTCTCAGCGACCCTTCCCCAAGGCCCTAAGGCTCCCGTGTCGCAGTCACTTACTCTCAATGTAGCCGTGCAGGGTGACCATGCGCGCCCGCTCGGGGCTGCTGAACGGGGAGTAGTGGATGTCGTCGGACAAGGCGGAGGGGAGGCGGGTCGGGGGCGGCCCTGAGGGCGGAACTGGGTGCTGCGGTGTGTGCTTTTTATGACGTGCCCGGCAGTTTTGAAACCACACCTGGAACAACAGCCTCAGCAGCCTCAGCCTCGCGGAAGAGGGTCGGTTCTGCGGCCGGGGGACCCCAGGCGGGGCTGCTTCGTCGCTTCCTGAGGAAGGGTGGCCACGTGCACCCCCGACCCTCGGCACCTCGGCTGCTCCAGGCCTTCCCCCCAGGCCCCGCCCCAGACCTGGAGGCCCCACCCACCCGGTCCCCACCTGGATGACCCTCCGGCTGAGGCCCGTCATGTCCGCCAGCTTCTGCAGAGTCTGTGCGTCGGGATTGTTGTCCTGAGCGAACTGCGCCTGCATAACCTGCGGGGCGCCGCAGGGCGATGTGGCAGGGGTGCGCGGAGGTCTTTGAGACCCCGGCCCAATCAGAGGCTCTGGACCCGAGGACACGCCCCTGGCAGCTATAGCCCGCCCCGCCTCGCGTGGGTCGAGGACAAGGGGGTAGGGCCAGAAGGCCGCTGAGCCCCGCCCCTCCGAGAGCCCCGCCCCTCCGAGACCCCCGCTCACGCCCCCTTCGCTCCAGGCTAGCCCAGGTACCTGCAACTGCTCGGCTGTGAAGGACGTCCGCGCGCGCTTGGCCGGCTTGGGCTGACTGTCCTGTTCCGAGGGCACTGCCCCCTCCAACGTGAGGCCGTTCCCTGGGGGCGACAGAAGCAGCTGATCACGCGTCCCCATCTCTTCTAGTGGCAGCCTGGAAAGGACGGGGTGGGGGAGCTTGTCCCTGGAGGGGTTAGGAGCGGAGCTGGCGGGGAGTGGGGATCCCAGGGTCCTAGCTCCTGAGCTCAGTCTTTGGGGAAAGGGCTTGCGTTTCTGAATGTCCATTGAATACAGTTCCTTAAGTGTCACAACCCTTAGGAGAGGTGGCATTATCCCCATTTTACATGAAAGGAAACTGAGGCTCGGAGAAAAGAAACCCCCTGCCTGGAAACTTCCTGCTAGAATCTGAAAGCTGGTGGGTTCTAACACCCCAAAAGGGATCCCTCCTGGTTAAACTTCGGGAAACAAAGACTGGTGGAGGTAAGAAGCAAGCAGGTTCCACAACTGACTTTAATTTTATAAAAACAAGTGTAAGAAAACTGGAAGGATAACCAAGCTGTTGGCAGTGGTTTATCTCCAAGGAGTGCAATCATTAGACTCTTTACTTTCAATATTTCTCTATTGAAGTTTTCAAGACAATTAAATCTCATCTAACTTCTCTAAGATTGAAGTGCTGTATATTTTATATATTATCTTTTCCCCTGTTACTTTTACTATTTTAATTGTAAACCACTAAATACCCATTTTATTTTTAACTCATTTTTCTCTGAGTACAAAATTAATACATGACCCGTACTGAAAGTCTAGAAAATTTCAATAAACACAAAAAAGGTGGAAAATCACCAGTAATTCCACCACTTAGAGATAACCACTGCTAACAATTTACTGTAATTTTTTAATTAGGACAAAAATTATGTTGAAGGAATAAACACTCCAAAATACATAGAATTTTAAAAATCTGGAAAGATAAACATTAAAATGAGAGAAGGTAGATTTGGAATGATCTTGATTTTGTTTTCCTTTTGCTTAACCATCTTTTCTAATTTTTCTATGGTAAACATGAGTAATGTGTGTGTGTGTGTGTGTGTGTGTGTGGTGTTTAACAAACAAAACAGTAGCCCACACTGAGAGTTGATCAGTAAGAGAGATCCCAGGTCCCAAACCTTCAATTCTCATGGCTTCTGCACTATGAGAACTGGGTGTAATGGACAAGGCCATGACTAAAGGTGGTTCTCATTGATCCAGGTGTGGAAGGAGCCAGAGGTAATTGAAGAAGATGGTGCTAAAGAAGCCCTGACTTTCCAAGTTTCCATCCTGACTCTACTTCTGACTTGCCTACCACATTACAGGTAACTAACTGCCTAGCACTCCAAGTTCCTTTGCTGTCCAATTAGCCTTGATCCTGGCAGGTGATAGTCTTGGTTTAGACATGGCCAGGAACACTCTGGTGGTCCCCAATTAGTCCTTGGGCCAAGGCCTAGAAAATAAGGCCGGGTGGTCCATAACCTCCCCCAGAGGCAGAAACTGTACAATGGTAATATCCCATAGCAAAGCACACAGGATTAGTGTGGCTTTTTTTTTTTTAAGATAAAGAAATGAAACTCCTAGAGACAACCATATCAGCACATTTTTGATTTTATGAAATCTGATTAAGGGGGCCTGGAGCCTGGGGGTGAGGAGGTACAGCAGTGTGGTATGGTATGCTGTGCTATGGTAGTAAAGCCTGGGCTTTGGAATCAGCCAGACCTACCAGCACATAACCTGTGCTGTGACAAGCTACATACTACAGATTACTTCTGCCTCTTTCCTTAAGTATAAAATGGGAACACAATACCAATTTCCTAGAACTAGTGTAAAGATTATCCAAAATAATCCATGTTATAGAGAAAATAACAGTGTCCACAGACACTGTATGAGGTCCTTGCTTTTGTCTAAAGCCTAGGCTCCACTTCCTTCTCCAGCCCTCACCCCACCTGTGACAGTCCTCCAGATTCTTGGAACAGCTGGAGTCTGTTCTTGGGCCTGTATGTCTTGGAAAGTAAGTTATCAGAGCCAAGGGAAATTTAGAGATCAGATTATGGGACTGAGGCTCCGAGAGGAAAGGAAACTTCATATGTTAGCACAGTGTGCTGGAGCTGGGTCTCTAGACTCAGGGACTAGGTTCTTTCCCTTTATAGCTAGAGCTGCTGCTCCAGGATGAAACTCCCACCCTCAAGCCTCTGATTGAGTGTTGCCAGGCTGGGAGTTGGGAGAATAGTTATCCATCATCTCTAGGCCTGGCTCAGGCAGTTGGAAGGGATGAGCCCCTAGGTCAGTGAAAACTTTCCAACAGTGGAGAAAGCTGACTCATTAAGCCTCTATCTCTAGGGATGGTGGAGTGCTGCCTGCCTTTACAACACATCAGCTCCTGTATCTCTGAGACTATGTCATTAGCTCCATTTTACAAATAAGTTAACACAGTTACAGGGACCAGCAGCATTGTAGACTCCCATGCCAATGGTGGAGGCGGAGTGCATGAACCACAATTGTACAGCCCCACCTTCACATTGCCTCCACATGGTCAAATGAATGCCCAATTTGTAAAGCAGTATATAGGCTGTGTGGGGTGCTGGGTTTGGATGGGAAAGGGCTCAGGACAGAGGAGACCAGCAGGGCTGGTTGGGTACCGTTCTCTGCAGCTCTCTTGAGGTTCTCAATCATGGTGTCATAATGGATGCGGCACAGCACCTTCTCCTCCACCAAACCGAACTCTTCACCAGTGGACAGCTGGCGCTTGCAGGAGAAGCAAGCGAAGCAGGCGAGGTGATAGGCGTTGCCACGTGCCCGTCGCACCCAGTCACTGGCATAGATCTGTCGGCCACACCTGGCACACTTGGTCCCAAATCGGCTGTGACACAAAGGAGCAGGCACAGGTTAGTAAACCTCAGGCCAACCATCTCTTCCCATCTCAACACCCCACCCCTCCATAGCATGCCCATGTTTCTGGCCTAGATGCTGTTGCTCCCTCCTTAACCTTTTGTTGGATGGACTACCCTTCTACAGCCAAGTCACACCTAGAAGCCAGTGGGAGCTTTCATTTTCTTCTTGGTGCTCTTATGAATTTTTCCAAGTTTTCTAACATGGTCACTTACACTTATAATGAATGTGTACTTTAAAATACATCATAGCTATTAGGAAAATATAGCAATACTGATAGGTAAAGTTTTGAGCACCACATGCCCAACAAGATTCTCTGTATTTTACATCAATTATTCCATTAGTCCTCATTTTACAGGTGAGCAAAATAGGAGACACTAAATCACACAGCTCACAAGGATAGGAACCCCAGGCAAGCTGACTCCAGAGATGACTAAACTATAGTCCCAGCGGTACAGAAGCTCAGAGTTCCTTGGAAGAAAGAGATGTACTTACTGGCCCTGTGATAGTGAGCAAATTGTTTAATTGCTCACTTAATTCTTGTTTTCCTTGCCCTGAGCTGAGCTAGATGACAGCAATAACTGCTACTATTTGTTTTGTGAATGACGTCTATGAAGTCTTTGCAGTCTACCAAGAACCTATCTAGCCCCAAGACTCTGGAGTCTATGACGTCCTTACTGAATGTTGAAAAGGACAAAAATAAAAGGTCCAAATCAAATATTTCCTTGCCTCTTTACACCTTCCTTGATTCTGTTACTTCCCTTTCTCCCTCCCCGCTTTGTTGTGGGTTATTTGGTTAGCCACTCTGTCACCAGACTGGGAGCCCCTCCAGGAAGCAGGAATCAGTCTCTGGCCTCTAGGGAAAGCTTGTTCAAATGGTTGTCTGTCGCAACCCTCATAGCCTCAGTTTCCTCTGTTGTGCTCTCTAAATCAGGGATCGATGCTGTCACTACCTACCACTAAATCATATACCCTTCCCTCTTTAAAACTCCACATTCGATCCTGAGGATTCTGTTTCCTAAGATCTCTGAGATTCATCTCCTCCTCTCCATCTCCACTGCCACTCTGCCTCTTAGACCACATTCCCATCAGGCAGCCCAATCTGCCAGTCTCTCTAGTTTCCAATCTTGCTCACCACCTCATCCTCCACACTGCAGTCACAGAAGTTCCCAATATGCCCGTTGGAATCTCTGTACAACCTACTGCAGTTCTTTGGTAGCTCCTCTCTCCTCTCAGGATCTCATCCAAGGCTTACAAAATGCATCATTTTCAAGCCCATCTCCTTCCTGACCTTCAAAATTTCCCCCACCTCCATATCCAAGCCTGAAGCACTTCTTCTGAAGCACTTTCCCACCTCCAAGTCTTTTCCCAGACCAGTTGCTTTCCAGGACTCGTCAGCCAGAGACCCACCACCCTCTTAGCGTTGTTCATGTTGGTTTTGTTAATGGCTGGGTCCTTGGCTTTCCTGGTGGTTTATCCCAAGAATTCCTGAGGGGAGACAGCAGACCAAGATTTGTCTCTATGTCTCCAGGAATGACGCCCTTCCACTCAGAGAAGCATTAGGAAAAATCTGTGTATAGCTGGAGGAAACAGCCTAGCAAAACCTCTCTGGTTACAGCCTGCCTTCTTTGGTAAGTTCAAGCAGTCGATGGCTGATAAAAATGTTGCATATTACAAAGTGCGAGATCGCGGCGGTCTCCGTCAGCTCCGGCCGCGAGCGAGGGTGCTCAGTCGCCACGGCCACCTCCCTCTGGATGAGTTCCCTTAAGCCGTTCAGCAGGGGCGGCTCCAGACCTCAGAAACCAACCGTTTCTCCGGAGAGAGCCCAGCTCGCCTATGGGCTCTGTTCCTAATCCTGCAGTGAGGATCAAGCCGCTTTGCCCACCCCAACCTCCTCACCGTGGACAAACTTCCTGGCTCTGCCACCCAACTAGTGGCATGCGGATGGGGAACACTCTCTGGCCTCCGAGGCGAGACTGACTTTCTTTCCATTATTTGTGCTCGTGGAGGAAGAGTGAAGAGCCCTTCTTGCGAGTGGTGGTGGGTGCCCGGGCATAACGCCCTGTCTGCACACCCCCGGCTTTGTCAAGACCTCCTTAGGTAGTGACTCTGAGACCAACTGATTTTTCACACGTGGCACTGGCGGTTCAGATACTGCCAATGACCGCACAGTGTGCAGCCAGGGTTGAGGTTCCTAACAGATCTTGAACCCAATCTGGGTTATGAGGCGACCTAGGACCCCAGAAGCAAGAACAAGGGCGCCTGGTCTGACCTTCTGGTTCAGACCCTATGGGATACGGGGCGTGGGTTCTGAAAACTCCCGCGCTTGCGGCTGGGGCCGGGCCCGGGGCGCAGGCGCCTCCAGAGTCGGAAAGTGCACTCTCAGTAAGGCGCGAGAGCAGACTTCAGCGGCTGGGAGCGCGAAAGCAGCAGAGCCTCCTGACGGTGTGACCTTTACACGCCGGTGACCTCTACGTGCTGCGCCTGAACATGCGGTTCTGATCGTCGCGTCGGCTGGGTGGGATTCCTCGTCCTCCGCCACCCCGTCTCCCCGCGCGCCCTTGGTTTTCCTGCCCTGCCAGTCCCAGACGTCGGAGACCACACTGCGCCACCACAGGGCAACTACAGCGGCCTCAAACCCTTGCTCCTAAGCGGATACCGCCAAGAGATCCATCAGCAAAATTTTTAGCCCAAAAGGTCAGGAGCTGTCCCCCAGTCCTAGGTTCTCTCGGAATTGGCCGTGGCTCGGCCTAATCAACGAAATAACCCTCGCGCAGGATCCTTGGTGGTGACAGGGTTGTCACTATGTGTGATGGAATGAGTTAAGGACGCTCCTGCAATGTGCGGGCCACCCGGAAAAGGGGTCGACGGCGTGAACAAAAGGGACGAAATGGCTTCCGATCGAGGTTTCTAACAAACCCACAGACTCCTTCCCAGGCGGGCTGAGACTCGAGCCGCCCTAATCCGGAAGCAGCGAAACGGGCGGCGCAGACAACGAAACTTCAAGAAAAGGGTGCTCGGGAGTTGTGATCGGAACGCCAAAAAGTTTAGGAGATGCTCCTGCTGCTATCCCAGGCTTACCGTGAGGTCTAAACCTCCAACGCTGTTCCCTGGGTCCCGGTGCGCCGGAGGTAAAGACGAGAAGGATCGAGGTTCTTTGGAGAGGTGTCCAACCGCTGCCGCGCATCCCAGCTACCGCGGAAAGGTGCAGCGTAGGCATCGCGCACCGCCAAGCCCCCTGTCCTCAGGATGGGGTGCACAGCGATCTAGATACTCGCGGTTTGTGCAGCGGGAGCTGTGCGCCCTTGCCCTGCGCGGCTCGCTTTACAGGTTTACTTCCCTTGGATGCTTAGCAGACGCTCAGTAATTAGTTGTCGCATGAATGAACCCATCGGAGTTTCACTAAGACCCCTTCCCTCGTTTATTAAGCTACACCTTTTCTACATAAGGAAGCCAAAGCTCAGAGTGGGAGTGTGAATCTTAGTTAGCAGGCTGTTTAGCCGAGGCGCTGAAACTCAGACTAGAATTCGCTTGTTTGGGGCTCCAGATGCTCATTGGATGGATGGCCTTTGAGAGAGTCTATGCAGCGAACAAGAAATGTTGGAGGTGGAGCTTTTTCTGTTCCCTATGTTTCTTCCCTTCTAGCCAAACCCTTAGGGGAAGAAGCCAGAAAAAAACTAGAACCAGCAATTAAGGGGTTAAAGCGGCCAGCGCCACGGAGGTCTTGGCCTGAGGCCCCACCCCTTCAGTTCCCCTCTCCCTTTCCCTCAACATCTGTCCCCCAACAGCTGGAGGCTGCCTCCCCCACTTCCACCGTGGTGGGGGGCCGCTCGCTAGCTCTCAACCTCCCCTAGGGGCCCTCGCTTTAGGGCAGGGGATAGGGTTCTCCCTCTGGAGTTCAAGAACAGCTTTTGGGCTCAAGGTGAAGGCTAGGGAAGGTGGGGGCCTGCTCTAGGTCTAGACTTCAGCACTCAGGGCGCCCTACCCCTATGAACAACAAGGAGGGGGCAGTTAACCCTTTATTCACCCTGTGCCATTGACAGAAGGGAAGGGAGACTAAGGCTATTTGATCTTGGCAAAGTTGCTCCAGTTTCCAGCCAGAGCAGGGTACTCCTTCAGGGCTCCCAGGGTCACCCCAGAGTGCTTACTATGTGAAGCCTTGGGAACCCCATTGGGACAGGGGACCAGCAAGCAGAAAGAGACCTTTGCCATTCCATGGGTCCCACAGTGCACAGAGGTGGCTGACATGTCTTCCCTGAAGAAGAGTGTGGGGATGTCATGGAGTTAGCTGTCCATGGCCTCTACCATGACTAGTTGTGTGATCTCACCCCTTAAGCCTGTTTCCCCTCAGATTATGAGCTATCCTATTCAAAGGTGAACCTGAGGATTAAATAAGACAAAGCAGTAAACAATTAGCACAGTTCCTGGCATAAAGAACTCCATACATTCTGATGATAGATGACCTCACTCTTGCCCTACCCCTCTTCCATGCTCTCACTCATCCAGTGACCCCTGATCACTTCCCACCTTCTCTGGACATGGGTCTCCCTAACGATCTAATAGGAATGATGCCCCAGGAAACTGAGCTAACCATGCCTTATTTGTGCAGGTAGGAGGACAGGAGGGGGCTAGGGAAATAGGATTGTGGCTGCTATTGCCAGTGAAAATATGAATGCCCCAAAACACTGTTTGTCTCCTAGAGTTTTCTTCACTTTGTGAAACAAACAGACAAACAAAGTCCCAACAGAAAAGTGAAGAAATTAAAAACCCTATTATTTTTCCCTGTTATTTTTTTTTCCTGTAAAGATTCTCAGAAAATAAAGGGAGGTAAGTGAGAATCAGGTTGAATTCACAGGGCTTGTAAGGTCCTCTTTGGACAGTGAATTGGAGACAGTGAGGCAGAGAGGTCTAGAGTGCTGACCAAGGACACAGAGCCAGTGAAAAATCAACATCTCCCCCCCCACACACACATGCACACAAATGAGACAAGAACGAGCAGCACTGTTGAATCTGCCCGTGTTCTGCTGCCTCCTTCCCTGGCACACTTGGAGTTCCTTCCTAATCTCTAATTTCTGAGTCACCAATGTGAGCTCTGCCAATGAAGACTGAAGGAAGATCCACAAGACAGTGTTCAGGTGGACCAAGACAGGGGACACAATCTTGGAGAACTCCTTCCCAGTGGGACAAGATCAAGGGGTGTCCAAGTGGCCTCTTCCTGGAGCCTTGGCCACCGAATTCTTCCTTACTCTCCTCTACCCTGGGAAGATCTCAGGAGTCTCTGAGGAGAGAGCTGCAGTCCACATCCCACTACCCCACATTTGCTCAACCCCACATTCAGGAAAGAGTCCCAGACAATCTCATGCACCAGCTCTTGAGAGGAGATCTATCTATCACACAGCACTGTTCAACCTTCTCTAGGAAAGGCTTCCTCACAGCAGCCCTTGCTGCTGCTCAGTGCAGACAACAGTCCTTGGCTGGCAGTCTGCTGGCTTTTATTTCCTCTTTTTGTGGGTTTTATTATTTCTTATACAGGTGGGACTGCCAGAATGGGTTATGCCTACCAGGAGAGACCTGGCAGGAGGAAAATGTGTAGAAAAGCAACAATTCTACCCACATTCCAGAGAATGTGAACTATTATTCCCTCCATTTTCTTATAAAAAAATCTGCTTTAGTTTTGCTTTGGGGGCTCTTATCACTGGAAAAGGATTAGCCCTCATCATGGACCTGAGCCCCCTGGTCCCCCTTATCACAATGACAACGTTGGTAATTGAGGCACTGGTAGCCACTGTTACTTAAGATGCTTTTATGAAGACATTCCCTCTGTGGCCTCTCTGGCAGATCAAGGAAACAATTTTAGAATAGGAAAACAGATTCAGTGACATGCCCAAGGTCACAACTGGACTTGCAGAGCTCAATCTCCTACCTCTACTCACAAAGGCTGCACACACCACCGTTTACCTCACTGCAGTGAGACAGGGCCTTAGTGGGGGCTCTAAATGATGAGATTAAGGCCCTAGTTTTGGCTAGTCCTTCAGGGTCTGGTAAAACATGGCACCAGGGAGGCTCAGTCTGACACAGGCATAAACTAGGGCTGGAGAAGCAGGGAAGAAATTCAGGCAAGGAGTGAGTAAGGCTTCCAGATCTGTTGTCACAAGGAGGGCCTAGACACCTTCCTGTTGGGTTCCTTATGCTTCCTGGTAGCTGATTAATCTAAGGGACCCCAAAACAGTAGCTGGCTTTTTTCCCCCTCAACTGAAATCAAGCTTAGATCAGAGAGCTGCTGGACAGTGAGTCTAACCTCCATTTTCTGCCTGGACCAAATCAACAATCAGATGGGACAGTGGGAGGAGACGTTACACTCTGGTCACACAGCAGACCGAAGCAGACCACCACAGCACATTCACAGCACATCATTCCTCACCCTTCTTCCTTCAGTGCTGGGTGGAGGGCCTTAGCAGGAATGCTCCCTCAGAGGAGAAGCTGGGTGTGGAGAGTGAACTGGCTTCAGAATCTTCTCATCCCACCTCACCCTCCCACCTCCAGATCCTCATCTAGATAAGACCCTACTCTAACTACCTTGCATACACATGTACACACACACACACACACACACACGTATACATATTCACCAAGTCTCAACATTCACATATAGACACTACACTCCCTATACACACACATGAACTGAAAGACAAATGTTTGTCTATAAAAACCCCACATGCTATCCACAAATGCCTGACCCTACTCAGGCTACTCCCCAGCACTACTTCATGGATTCCAGACAATACAGACACCCATACTCCTTGTACCAGGAGTCCTAGGCCACCTGCTAAAGCACTCTTACCCCCACCTCCACCCCAGCTGTGGGCTCTCATACCCATCACATAAAGGAAGAGCCTCTCTAACCATGCTTCTTCCAGTTTTCTCAGAGAACCCCAGCCTCAAATGCTTCCAACATACCCCTAGGCTCAAGGTCTTCTTCAAGGTTCCAGGGAGCAGGGAGCAGAGAGTTGGGGAGGGCATTGCAATCCACCACATTCCCTGACCCTCAGAAGCTCTTTTTGGGGCTGGGGTCTTCCCAGAAAGACTGAAGCTGTGACTTCTCCTGAGGTAAGGAAGGAAAGGATGTGTATGTGGATTGGAAGGATGGACTATAGAGATAGCAGCTTTCTCCACTTTCTGAGAAAACATTTGGGAGCAAGCATCCTCCCAGGAACCAATTCGACATCATTGTTCCAAGACTCATGCTAAGGTTCATGCTTCCCTCCAGGATAGGGTGGATTGTTGCAGAGCCCCTACACTACAGCGACCTTGACTCCACAACCCAGTCATACCACTGCTGTGTTGGGAGAGTCGAGGCACGCACAAGAGTCTGAGATACTGCCGCACGGGAGGATGCTACTTGGCAGTGACTGTGATGTGGGGCACCTTGGTGGGAAGGGTGTGGCCCCCAAGGTGATTCTACTCAAACCCTCAAGGCTGAGGGGCTTGCTTCTCTGCCTTCACATCCCAGAGGCCTGAAGCCAGATCCTAGATCCAGGAAAAGCTGAAGCCAGACCAGAAACGATGGTGGAGATGGGACTGGAACAGGTGCCTTGGATGAGGGCAAGACCTCAGACTCAAATGCGACAGTCCAGTAACCAAGGCATGAACTGAGGCAGAGCTGAAGACCAAGACTGGAGATTAGGATAAACCCTTGTACATGAGCTAGGATCAAGATGAATGCTGCTCTGGTGTTTTGGGGCTGGAAAGATTGGAACCCTGAGCAGAGCCTGCGTCAGAGCCTGAGCAAGGAGAGTTTGGGCTTCCGCTTAGGATCCCTCCAGAGACACTACTGCAGTTCCAGGAGGGTTGCAACCAGAGCCAGAGCTCACCAGAGATGCAGCCAGATGACGCCTGGGATCCAAGAGGGTCCGGCCAGAGTCCCAGACATCAGAACTCAACTGCAGAGGTTGAGGTCAGAAATGGAATCTGAGACTCAGGCAACACCCAGACAAAGTCAGAGACACGACCCAAACTCAGTGGGCTGTGTGAACTGGAGGCAGATCTCCAGCCAGTGCGGTCTGGAGCCTGGGGTTCATGATGCTGAGAGCCACCAGAGCTGGGCAGATACCATGCTCCAGGATTGCACTCTCGACCCCAAGACTCCAGTCTGAGAGGGTGGTATGCAGCCGGGGCCTGCCTGCAGCAGCACTGCTGGCCCGGGGGCCACAGCCTACCTGAAGTAGTCCATCTTGCAGAAGATTTCCTTGTTCTTGATGTAGCAGCTGTTCTGCTGCCTCAGCGACGTGCGACACACAGAGCACTCGAGGCATCGCACGTGCCAGATGAGGTTATTGACCTGGGGTGGAGGGGGGAAATGAGGGTCGGCTTAGCATGGGTCTCTGTATTGCCTGGCCCCAGCCTCCCAGCCTCTTTTGCAGACAGAAACTGAAGCTCAGAGGGTTCCTGTGACTCCCTTATGTTTGTTCCCTTATAATACTGAAGTTCAGTAATGTGGAAATACATGCTTTCCATTTCTTCAGATGGAGCCCTGTGCAGAGAGACCCTAAGGGTTACCCAAAACCACAAAGTCGGACATCTACTGAACCAGTATTTGGAATTACACGAACCTGGCACCCGAATTGTTTCCCTAATGTCTCCTGGGCTGCCAACACCTACCCTGACTCACCTTGAGCAGATACCGGTCCAGGATCTCAAGGCCGCAACTGGAGCAGATGTTCTTTCCCGCAGACGGCACGGAGGAGGCGGCAGAGGGCGGTGAGCACACAGATGGTGTGCTGGGCGTACATGGGGAGGCCCGACCCTCGTCCTTGTCCAGAGAGCCTGCCAGTGCCTCGGCGTCCGACTGTGCCTGCAGTGGGGAAGAGAGACCGCACAGCACTGAGCCACGCGCCTACAGCTACCCTTGCCTCCCAGGCAATCTAGCTCGTGTGCGCACCAACTGACAACGAAATCTGCCTGGGATGTCGTGCTTTAGGCTGGAGGACTGCAATGGAAGGGCCTGTTGGAGAGAAAGGGACGGCCCCAACTCTTAACACAGGAGTCCGGGGTGCGGGGAGCGTCAAAGCCCACATTTCTGGCCAGAAAACCGAGGCTCAGAGAGAGAGGTGGCACCCTTACTGTGTCCCCCAGCGCACCGGGGAGCAGTTCGTGGCCAGAAAACCGGGCCAGGTGCCCAGAGCTGGGCTTTTGAGGGACCAAGGGCCGAAGGCAGAGCCGAATGGACTCACCATGGCTGGCGGCGCGGTCCCTTCAAGACAGCGGGTGGTCGCTTTGCAGCCGGACCCTGGCTGGGCCATCACCTGGGGGAGGTGGGGTAGGGAATGCAGGCGGCAGCGGCGGCTGCAGAACTGGCTCCGCGCAGCCTGAGCCCAGCGCCTCCCCGCGCCTGTTATATAAACCGGCGCCGAACAATGAGTCCTAACTTTGTAGTGGGCATTTAAAGCCCTTCCCCACAAAAGCGGTGTCTCTCTAATGAAGCAATTTGAATTTGGATTGGATTTTTTCCCTCTCTCTCCCCCTCTCCCTGCACTTAACCCGTGGCTCTTGAAGTAATCGCTTAGTTCCCTTGCAATCCAAGCCTCCGAGGGGGGAAGAAAAACACGCGCACACACACAAACTACCTGCAATTAGAAATTGTCGTGAATGCCCAAGATAAGAGGTAGCCAGAGTGTCAATTCCAACTGTCAATCAGTGAGATCCATCAGGCCGCCCAAAGAATTGCAAATTTGATTTTTTAATGGTAGTAATTAAAAATCGAATTTTTTCTCTCTCCACCCACCCCCCCTTCCTCGCTCCCTTCTCCTCCTCTCGGCACAAAATGCAAAAAGGAGAAAAGAGAAAAAGAAAGAAAATAAAAAGGAGATGGGGGTGGTGGTAGTGGTGGTGGCGGTGGTTGAGAAAAATAAAACCCGGACTGCCGAGAGCTTTGGCCCGCCCGTCCGACTCGTGCCGAGAAATTGAAGCGGCGACAGTAACACGGATTCAAGCGCCTTTAGAGGGCAAATCCGAGGGAAACTCGGAGTCAAAGGGAGCGAGATCGGGGGCTTAAACCGGACCAAAAAGAGAAAAGGGAGGCCTTTGGGAGGAGGAAAAAGCTCCCTCCAGCCCCTCGGTGCGCCCGGGACCGGCCCCGCGTCGGGAATCTCAGCGTTGCGCCCGCACAACCCCCGGTGCATCGGCGCTATCAGCGCCTATTCAGACGGACAATACCGGCCTCGCCTCCTCTTGATTCGCCTGTGTCTTTGCTAAATCGCTTTTTGAGAAATTCCTCCAACATTTGCATAATGTGTTCCCGCTTTCCGCGACCCCCCCCCCCGCGCTCGCGCGCGCTCGCACACTCACAGACACACTCGCGGGCGCATCCCGCACCCCTCCTCCCCGCCGCCGCCAGCCACCCGGCCCTGACCGGCCCGGCCCGGCTGGGTCCCGGCCCCCGGCCTCGGCAGCTCTCCCGCTCGCGCGTTCGCCCGCTCACCTGGTCGGTGGCCGGGCCGCCTTCGGCCGGCAGCCGGCAACCCTCGGGCAGCGCCGGGGCCGCGTTCTCATGCTTCCAGTACATGGGCCCGAGAGCGGCGGGCTCTGCGGGCGCGAGGCGCGGAGGGGGGCCCCGGCCGCAGCCGGAGCTGAGGCTGCAGCAGGAGCAGGAGCAGGAGCAGAGCGGAGGCGCCGACCCCGCGGCCCCGGGCCCGGCCCCAGCCCCCGCCCCCGGCCCGCGCGCAGCCCAGGCCTCCCAGGCTGCCGGCGCCGCTGCCTCGGAAGAAGGTCCCGACAAACTTGGAGAGGCCCCTGTCCCCTCCTTCTCCTTCTCCTCCTCCCCCTCCTGGTAGTCCTCCTCCTCTTCTCCCTCCTCCTTGTCCTCCTCCTCCCCCTCCAGCTGCGGCGGCAGCCGCCCTGCTGCTGGAGCCCCGCTTGGTTCAAGATGAGTCATGCGTGACCAGTCCCCTCCCCGCCAAGGAAGAGCGAGACACACACAACGAGGCAGACCCAGAGACATGCACGCGCAAACACAGAGACACACAGACACTCTGAGCTGCTGACAGACTCCAAGACACCCTAACGTACAAAGACGCTGACGGCCACCCATCCACAATAGCCCTCCCTACTGCCTCTTCCTCAAGGGGCACCCACGGTCTTCAGGCACAGCTCCACTCACAGGTACAAGAGTGACCCATGGTGATCCCAGCCCTGGAGTTGGACTCCATAGGAACGCCGTGCCTGGTACATTTGTGTAGATCCTGATGCGTGTGATGACCTGCTCTCATCATTTAACCAGTAAGTAGGCATCCACACTGGCGGGAAAACCGAGGCTCAGAGAGAGAGGTGGCACCCACGGGTCAAGAGCCACGGGTTAAGTGCAAATAACCTCTACTCCACAATTGCCAGAGAACCCACCAGCTCCTAAGAACTGAATGGCATTGGGCTTGGTGGATGTTAGTGGGATTCTAGGTAGATCCTCTCAGTTCTCTTCCAAGGGATTGTTTGGGACATTCCCCTTCTTCTCAGGATTACTCAGCCATGGAATACAATGCTCATTTCACCTTCTCTAGAGTTCTACTGGTGATTAGATCTTGGGGAAGGCAGAGGGGCTCAGGCATTTAGATAGGAGACACACCAACAAAGAACCCTCAGACTCAAAGACAATCTTACACATACTGATACCCTATGGCCTACAGACACAGAGAGGACATTTATAGCCTCAGTCCTCTTCTCCTCACACAAACTGAACCTAAAGAGGTGTGTGTAAATATATATCTTCTAAAAGCAGATACACACAACCAGACTCAGATTGAGCCATACAGGCAAGACAGGTATCCTGGTACCCTATCATACACACCATCACCTCCACAATTGCCCTCCTCAAGAGATCAAAGGCTCCCATAAACCCTGTATCACCTGATATCCTTCACTCAGGCATCCCCAAATATACACACAGATCGCAGGACATTCATTCCTAAGCAGAAATGGCACACATGTATGACATGTGGGGTTCCCAAGAGTTCCATTCTCATTCTGCACACACACAGGCACATCCAAACTGTTCAGGCAGACGAGGAGGTTTGCATACCCATACAGTACAAGAGACTCATGCCTGTACCCTCCAAAGATACAAATATCTGTTCCTTTACACTGAAATCATCCCAGCCCAAGCTTATGGCATCTCCCAGTCCCTGTATTTCAGTAATTATTGCTGTAACACAGAAACTGAGATAAAAAAGTTTTTCTGAATCATAAATCTTTTAGAGAACAGGTTGCAATGGAAGAGGATAAGGCGTGCTCATGCACACACAGGTGTACACACACTAAACATGACCAAAGATGAATGGCACCCTCCTCCTCAAACATCTCTTTTATGTGATAATCCCAGTTACCATTCCTGAATACTTTAATCTGTGCCAAGCATTAAAATGCCAAGCATTTTACAATCATGATCTCATTTTTCTTTTCACAATAATGAGACTGAGAAAGTTATTCATGATAATGAGGCAGCATGTCTTGTGACACCTGTTTTACTGACAAAGAAACTGAGGTTCAGAGAAATCATTTGATGCGTTCAAACTGGTGCCAAATGGTAATAATTGCCAGAGGCAAGAACTCAAAACCAGACTCATCTGATGTCAGAGTTCAGACTTTTGATTTCCAGGCCACACACATGACCATGTTAGGCCAGTTTGTCATCTGGAAAATGGGAATAGCTACAGAACTTCCTTTATTCCTTCTCTTCCTCCCGTCTGAGTTGAGGGGGACGTCAGGAGGTCAACAGATGATGTTGCACTAATATGGGTGCAGAAGGATGCTGCCAAACTTTTTAAGCAAGAGGGGACAAGGAAGCTTGAGCTAAAACTAAAGAGCAGGTAAAATTTGGATAGGTTCGGGGATGTGTTGAGGGACAGAAGAAAGTATGCTGGCAAAACTTCAAAGCCTCAACAAACAAGCTGTTGCAGTATGATGAAAAGGAAAGGGAAGCATGTGCTTCTGAAGTGATAATGACAATATAATCACCATTTATTAAGTATTTATGTACCAGGGACTGTTTTACCTGCATTACCCTCTTTAATCCTCATAGCAACCTTACAAAGAAGGTTATATTGTTATCCAGCCCAACCCTGGTAAGCACCTAGGAGTACTGCCACTTTGCTACACTGGTAACCTTTTATATTTCTTTTAAGTTTTGATACAAGGTCTCACTATGTTGTCCAGCCTGGCCTCCAACTTGCAATCCTCTTACCTCAACCTACTGAGTAGCTAGTATTACAGGTGTGCCCTACCACATTTGAGTTACTATTCTTATTTCACAGCTGAGGAAACAAGCTTATAGGTGCTCCCACTTCAAGCTCTGGCACTCAGACTCTGAACCCAAACTTTTACTTGCTATGCAATTGTAATCCTGAGTTCTGATTAATTACTCAAAAAATCAAAACTGAAAGGAGATGTATTAAACTCAACAGTGAAGCAAAGGACACTGGGGCTAGACTGCCTGGGTATCACTGGGGCTAGACTGCCTGGGTATCAATAAGTAATCTCGTATTACTTGGCTAACCCTGGGCAAGTTATTCAGTTAGTCATTTAGACTCAGTTTTCTCAGCTGTGAAGTGGGATAATAAGAAAGTCAACCTGCTACGCCTAACCCTAATTTAAAATCTATGCAAATGATTCATGTACAAGGGCTCAGAACTGTGCCTGATACATAGTAAGCAGCCAATAACTACTAGCCATCATCAGAGGCAGGAATAAGTCAAATTTTCTAATTGCTACCCTATTGAGTACCACTCCAAATTCTTTGTGAGCAAGACAGAGCATAAATCAATCAATCAAAATTTTCCTGAATAACTCACTTAAGGAAGCTGCACATTCATTATTCTAGCCCATGACTTCTCTGACTCCAAGGAGGACAGAAATGAAAACACTTTGGTCAAGAAATCTTTTCAATGACCCAAGACTTCAGCAGCAAAAAGAGTGAGCTTGGATAAGAGTGAGCTAGATAAGAGTGAGCTTGGAAAAATTAGGGTTAGTGAATTTAGCAAGTTCTATCAGAATACTGCATCTTTTCCTTTGGGAGACTAAGGGCAGGTCATTTTGCTTCTGTGAGTTTGGTTTCCTTACTTGCAAAGTGAGGATAACAATATTGACTTCTCAGGGGTGGAGTGATAATGAACTGTATTTTCAAAACTAAATATTTTTAGAAGTGTTGACTACATTCCTGGAGATTTCGTTAGCACCCAACATGTATAATGTCAACTAGTTCTCACTTCAATTCTCTTTTTAGTCACTAAACAGGATATGGTCATCTGGTCCAGAGTGGAGGGATTGCCATCCTCCCCCACCTGAGACTCTGTCTAAGGTTTGGATTTGAAAAAAGGCTTCATTAGTAACTGGATAATTCTGTGGGAGGCCCCCAGCAGAGGTTCCACCCCGCCGGGGAGTAATTCTAGGAAGGTAATGTGAGCTGGAAGAGGCTGGAGTCTCAGCTTCACATTTATTTACTCTGACAGCTAAATTGGTGAGCAAGGGAGAAATCAGATGAAAGCCATTTCAGAGTAAATATTAAATACAAAATTTAAACATGCAGATTGTGACAAATAGGGAGGGAGCAAATGGGAAGAGACAACAGCAGCACCCCCCTCCTGAGCTCAGGACCCTATTCTCACCTTGTCACTTTCCTGGGCATTTCCTGTTTGAGGAAAGAGCACAGAATAGGGAACAAGCTGCATGACCCAAGGCCAGCAATTTACTTCTCCTGGCCATGGTATTCTTGGTGGTAAAACGTGCGTTGTTTGAATCAGATGCTCTGAGAAGTGATGGGTAAAGCTTTGGAGTTAGAGACACCTGTAGTCAAATCCTAGTCCAGGCACTTCCTGTTTGAGTGAAAATGGAAAGGTCACTTAAGTAATCAGAACCTCAGTTTCCTTAGCTTTGGGGACAATGTCAACCTCAGAGGGACAGATGAGGCGACCAGTCTGAAAGGGCTTTTTGGACCTCCCAGTATGTTGTGAATGGATATGATTGTAGTCACCTCAAGTCCCTCTCCAGTTTGGATAGCTGCTGACATTAGCAGACATATCTTTATCAGCAGACATTATTGAAATGTTTGCTGCATACCAGGTTTTATGCTAGGTACAGGAAACACAGAAGAAGCTGCCCTGGTCCCTTCCACAAGAAGCCCACAGTCCATTGAGAGAGAAAAGTCAGCACAGCTGTGTGAAGTGACAGGTGCTACAGTGGGTGCAATAGAAACAAAAAGAAGGGTACTTAACCTGGCTCACAGGTAGGTTACCAGGAAAGGGATCCTCTCAGGAACGTTTAGAGGATGTTAGTGTGAGGCAGGGAAAAATTGAAGGGGAGTTGGATTAGGATGACCCAGTAACTGCTGGGGCAGCATTAGGCTGGGGAAGTAGGTAGGAACCAGAGGGTAGAGGGCTGAGTGGTACACTGGGGAGTTTGAATTTGACTTAAAACCTTGGGTTTGAATACCACTGGCTCCACAGGAAGCAGCATCCTATTCTCTGCCAATGTACTGTGGCACTGTGTTAAGGCTTCTGGTAGCCTGAGTTGTTAGCCTGACTCTGTTACACACTGGCTATGGGCTCTAAGGCAGGCAACAAGCCCTAGGAATATTTGTTTCCTCCATCCTAAAATGGGCATCAATGGATAACCTATTTACAAGTACTGGGATGATTCCAAGAAACCAAAATGCATCTTTGAATTAGGAACTTGGCACTGGCCCAGCATCCAGTAAATTCTTAGTCACCCCAAACCATTGTAATCACTAAGAAAAGGCTTTAATATGTACACAGAAGGTGCTAGATAAGTAGGGAACTTCAGAGGTCAGATGTCCTCTCCTCAGAGACTTCTGCACTGAGCACACTATTCAAATGAAGTCTCCCCTATTGATCTTCTTTCCAGCAGAGGGTAGAAAAAACTTAAAAATAGCTGGGCTGACATAAGCCTTGTATAGCATGCTGAGGAACTTCAACTTGGAAATATAAACTGTGAGGAGCCATCAAAAACCTTTAAGCATGAAGATGACATGGATATATTGTGGGGAGTGGTGGAAAGATGACTTAAGCAGTTGGCTGGAGGATGGATTTAAAAGCTGTGAGTCCTGCACTGAGGTCTGAAAGTACTGACATAATCTAAGGGAGAGATGATGAGGTAGCTGCAGGATGAGGAGGATGGAAAGAAAGAATATAGTTAAAAGATAATTATATGCCACTTTATTATGTTGTGTATAATCAAATACCACAAAGTTTTATATCCATCTAAGTCTCTAGTCTCCTAAGTAATCTACTTTGCATATATGAGGATGCTATATAGAGTCATATATATTTGCACATATTATTTATGATTTATTATTTATGATTCTGTAGAAGGTATTTAAGAATATACATGGAATATATGTGTATATATTATTATAATTTTATATAACATACAACTTTAATATATGATTCTATATAACATCGTATATAAGTTTACAAAGTAGATTATTTAAGAGACTGGACATGGGGAGTTAGGGAATGGAGAATGTCAAAAATAACTCCCAATTTTCCAAGTTTGTTTGTTTGTTTGTTTTTTGAGACAGGGTCCAGGCTGGCCTTGAGCTTATGGTGATCCTCAGCCTCCTGAGTGGTAGGATTACAGGCATGCACCACCATGCCTGGTTTTAAATTTTAGTATTTGTTTCCTTCATTAGGTTGTTCTCAAAGCCATGGCAAACAGGAGCACATGAGGAGGGTAAGTGAGCTTAATTTAGGTGGCAGTGCCTAGGAATGAATGTTTATATGAGTCTCTAACTCAGACTGAGGCTGGAACTGGAAAAGGGAATTCAGTGTAGAGTGGCAGTGGAGGTCATGGAAGGTGATGAGATTTCACAGCAGACAAGATTAATACCACTTAAAATAGAAACTGAGATTCTATTTCACCCAGAAAGAATGGTTGCTATCAAGAAATCAACAAGGAACAAATGCTGGAGGGGCTGAGGGGAAAAAGGAACCCTTCTCCACTGTTGGTGGGAGTTTAGACTAGTGCAACCACTGTGGAAATCAGTGTGGAGATTCCTCAAAAAACAAGCACTAGAGGTCTCATTCAACTCAGCTGTTCCCCTTCTCAGTATCTTCCCAAAAGAATTAAAAACATCATACCACAGTGATACATGGGCACCCATGTTTATAGCAGCATGATTTGTAATAGCTAGATCTTGGAATCAACTTAAATGCCCATCTACTGAGGAATGAAAAATAAAGATGTGGTATTCTTATACAATGGAGTCCTACTCAGCCATAAAGAAGGATAAACTGGAGATTATTATAGGTAAATGGTTGCAACTTGAGACCATAATCATAAGTGAAATAAATCAAACTCACATGTATAAACATTGTATTGTCTCACTAGTGTGAGAAACTGAAACAATGTATATATATATGTTTATGTATATATGTATATAAAAATAGTTAACATAGTTACACTACTGATTTTTCTGAGTTCATTGAAGGGAAAGATTTGTGCTGTTATTGTTCAGACAATTGAATGCAGATGTCTTATGCTCTGGGTGAATGATTTGGGGATGACAATGCGCAATGTGTGTACCATTGTTGCCCGATTGACATGTTTTGAATTTTTTTCTCTTTGAAAGTAAATGGATTTAAAAAAAAGACTTATATCACCTGGGAGAGGGACCATAGTTGATTTGTTTGCGTTCGGGGAGACAACTTGCTTTTGAGGCTTATCTTATTTCCAGTCAGAATAATTTTTTAAATAAGGAGATTGTATAGTGATAAATGCTGAAACAGAACTGGGTATTCAAGGAGCAGAGAGGCAGTAACTGTCTTGAGTTAATCCCTGAGGATAAATAGAAGCATATCTGTGAAAGCAGTGGCTGGGTGGAGTAGGTAGAAAAGGATTCCTAAGTAGAAGGAACATCTTGTACAAAGATGATGTTCTTGGAGATACTCTTGTTTTTAACTCATTATTTTGGTTAGGAAAATGCATGTTGTAGAATGCCTTATAAACCTGGTTTACCCTGTGGTATAGGTTTCAGGAGCATTGCAATTCCTCTTGTAATTAAACCTCAAGGTCTCTTACTTTAGGTTCTGTTCTTCCTCCAGTACTCTTAAATCCTGGAGCTGGCTTATGTTTTAACACCTGTCAGTGCTCAATGCAGATGTCGCTTCCTTTGGGAAATCATCTACACACTCACCTGCTGTGGCCAGCTGGATTAGGTGCCTGTCTTCTGGTCTCCTATAGCTCCTAGTCTTCCCTTTATCATGGCAGGTGCCAGTGTGCGGGGACTGTGCTTGATCTTTACACCCTTCAAGCCTGGCACATGGCAGATGCCCAGGCTATGTCTGAAGGATGGATAAATTTCTTTCCTATGAGATCACCCACAAGAAAACTCAAATGAGAAGGGTCTGTTTTCAGGATAGGAAGGATAAAATTTAAATTATTTTTTAGCTTGGGAAGGTCACAGGGCACATTCAAAATAAAATACCATTCTGTATAATCAGTAATCCTTGCCAAGAAAGAGTGAATGCAGAGGAAAGAAAATATAGACCCATGTCCTGGGGCAGATTCTTAGTTTTTTTTTTTTCTTTTTTTTAAATCTGGGATTCAAATCTCTCCCGAGACTACAAAGCAGAACCTGCCTGAGAATGAAAGCAACCCAGGGGAAAACACAATCAAGAGAGAGATCCCTGGCCATGTCATTGGAACACCTGGACTTTTCAGTTACAAGAGCCAGTAAAATTTCTGCCATAAGGCCGTTGGACATGGACTAAAAGAACCCTGACTGATTGCTCACATACTGGGGCTAGAAGTCTAATTTGGGCATATCAGATGCCAAAGTTCTTATGAGTCTGGATTCCTTGCGTGAACAATATGTTAATCAGGTCCCTGTGATTGTGACAAAATGACTGTGAAAAACAATTTAAAAGAGAAAAGATTTAATTTGGTTTATGGTTTCAGCCTATAGTCTTCTGCTGGCTCCATTGTTTCTGGGTCTGAAGCAAGGCAGTGTGTCTTGGCAACAGGGCAGCAGAGAGAAAGACAGGGGAAGAGCTAGGGCAAGGGGTACCCTTTCAGGTACACCCTCAGTGACCTACTTCTCCCAGCTGGGTCTCACCTCTTAACAGCCCACTCAGCTATTAATTCATCAATAGATTAACTCACCTGACTTAAGCATGCTCATGATCTAATCACCTTCCAAAAACTCTGAGCACATGAACATTTTGGGGGACATTTTTGGTTCAAACCACAACATACAATGAAGGGATTTACAACTTATTGCAGTAGTGAAGCTACTAGGTTGGGAGATCCAATTTCCTATCCCAAAAGATGTATAAAGGGACAGAGACATGAATAAGAAACTAACCATGCTCATTCTGCCACCTCACCTTTGTGTTGCTTTCATTTTCTGCAGTACTACTAGAATCTTTTGGTACCACAAAGATTCAAAACGATGTTTCCAGTAATGGAAAACTTTAGAGCAGAGTTTGTCAAATTTTGTAAAGAGACAGTATGCATTTTAGGCTTTGTGCACTACAGGATTTTATGTAACTACTCAAATATGTCATTACACTGAGGAAATAATTTTAGATACGTATATGCATAGGCCTGTGTTCTAATAAAACTTCCTAATTCATGGACCCTAAAATTTGAATTTCATATTATTTTCATATATCATAAAATAGTATTCTTTTGACTTTTTTCTGTAACCACTTACAAATGTAAAAAGACTTTCTTGCTTGTAGACTGTATGAAAAGAGCACAGGTCAGTCTGCCAAAACAATGTATACTGCATAGGTATTTGTAGGCTTGGCTTTTACCTAAACTTCATTATGTTAGTTTTTTGATACTATAACAACATGCCTGAAAAAGGGTATTTATAAAGAAAAAAGGTTTATTGTGGCTCATAGTGTTGGAGGTTCATCCAAAGTTGAGAGTGCTGCAAATGATAGCCTTGTTGCTGGCAGAGATCTGAGGCATTACACAGCCATCAACAGGTAATGAACAGGGGTATGTATGTTCTCTGGTCTCTCTTCTTCTTCTACAAATCCACCAGTATAAATCATGGGGATTCTACCATGACAATTTTACCTAATCTTAATCCCCTGCTAAAGGCCTTACCAGTAAACCTCACAGTGGTTAAGTTTCTATCTTCATCTTCTTAATACTTCACAATGGGGATTATATTTCAACACACGAGGGAAACACCATAGCACCCATTAACCACGTGGTCCTGGCCAAACCATTGTCTCTCTGGATTTCCATTTTTTCTGCACAATGTAGGTTGGTCTCACAAGACCCTTGAACTCCCAAACACTAGGATTCTGATATTTCTTCCAGCAAGTATTTATGGAGTATTGCATACCAGGCAGTGTTTTAAATTCTGGTGATACAGCAATGATATAGTTACCCCTTATATTCAATTTACATTTTTACAAAAGGAGACAAAATTAGCTTATATATAATGTCAAAAAGTAGTGATAAATTCTATTTAGAACTCCAAGAGGCAAGGATTGTGAAGTGACAGAACCATAGTTTAAAAAAGGGAGGGCAGGGACATCTTAGAATCACTGACGTTTGAATAGAAATGTGAATGAAAGAAAGAAGTAGGCTCTGTTAGCCAAAGAGCACCCCCTTGACCCCAGGAACAGGAAGGTCAGTGTGGCTGGAGCACAGTACACAAGGAGAGGCTATGGCATCAGATGGTGTTAAGGGCTTTGTAGGTCTTTGAATTTAATTATAGGTGTAACGGAAAGCCATTAAGAAAGTGACATCTTTAAATTATTTTTCTTTTTTGGTACTGGGGATTGAATCCAGAAGTGCTAAGCTAAATCCAGGGCCCTTATTTTGAGACAGACTCTTGCTAAGTTGCTAGGGCTGTCACCACACTTTTGATCCTTTTGCCTCAGCCTTCTCAACAGCTGGAATTGTGTGCCACCATAACCTAATTTTTTTTTTTTAATAAATGGGATCTTGCTATGTTACCCATGCTGATCACAAAATTCTGGGCTTAAGATTTTAATCCCTTAGCTCCTAGAGTAGCTGCGACCAGACATGCACCATGACATTTTAAAAGAATTGCTCTAGCTTTTATGTGGAAAACTGACTATAAGGGGGAAATAGTAGAGACAGGCAGATAATGAAGATTTTGTATCAGTCCAGGTAAAGAATGATGGTGGCTTGAACAAAACTGAGTGTTGGATGTGGAGAGTAGCTGGATTCAAGGTGTAATCTGAAGGTAAAATTGACAGTACTTGTTCAGAACTGGATAGGAGCAAGAAACAAAGGGTACATTGTTGGAATCAAATCATATTTGAGGAATACAGTGGCTGCACACAGCAAATATTCAGCACTTATATAAGACAAGAATTGATGCTTTTACGCAGTAGTATAAAAACTAGATGTATTTACTAACTTTGAGATTGCCACATTATCTTAAACAAGGGACAGGGTTGTAGAAAACTTAGCTTCATAAACCTGGGGCTACTGATTTATGACATTTAAGAAATCTATCTTTATGTTATTCACTTCCCTAAAGCCAACTGCAGAATTCTGTCCGCTTAGGGTTACATTTTACGTTAGGTAATACAGGAGCTAGAATTAAGATAGTTCATCCTCCTCTCCTGAATATTTCTTTCAATTTTCACTCTTCCCTTTGCCTAAAGGGTAAAGAGAATTGGCTTGGAGGTGGACCCTACAGTGTGATTCCACTGCAAAGAACTCACTTGGAGGTAATGCCCTGCCTGGACCCACCAGCCTGAGACCTTGGAGAAACATGCACCAGAAAGCTGCAGTCTTTATTCCAATAAATGGAAGAGAAGATACAACCACACACACACAATGTCTTGCATTTATTCATATGAAGGGATAAGAATTGGTACAAATAAAAAAACATTGCTTTAAATACAAATAAATAGTCTCTAAAGAAAACACACTATATAGTCCTAAGTGCTTCCTAAGTTCCTAATAAAATAGAAGGCTATTTGCATTAAGTTCTATTCCACCACAATCCTTTGAGGACTCAAGGATAAAATGGTGAATTCTATACTCCACAAAGTCACCAGAAAAATGGGAGACAACATTCCCACCTCCCTGAACTATCCCACAAGAGGAAGGAGAGTTACTTGTATTGTAGACAGACACAGCTAATAAAAGCACAGAGTATTGGATAGCTGAAGACTGACCTTGGGAAAAGTGTTAAGAATGTCTCTGAACCAGTCCTGTGGCTTCTAAAACCTCACTATGCTAAAGTTTTTTATTTTTTGGGTACCAGGAACTAAACTCAGGATCTCACATTTGCCAAGCAGCTGCTGCACCACTGAGCTAAATCCCCAGCCCCTATGCTGAAGTTCTGATTCAAGTGTTTTAACTTCATTTATACTTGTAGGAAGACTTAAATTCCTATGATGAAAGCTTCCTCTTGCTAGAAATGATAGTAATAAATACTGTCTAAACACCATAAGTGGCACCTGGAGTAAGTAACAAAGTAATCTACTTACTAAAGCAGCAGTGATGCTGCCCAATGAAACAGTCTGTTAAAGCTGGTACCAAAATGACCCAAACTGTGTGGAAGAAACACATCCCCAAATCTGTCAGCTTATGTATTACTCTCTATAATTGTATTTACAACGTTCATAGTGCCAAAGATATCTAGGGAGAAGAATATCCTATGGATGGGGTATGATTTTTGCAAGGCATGCAGTGTTTTAAAACTACATCAGCAGTGGCAAACCTATGGCACACGTGCTGCACCCAGCTGTTTTTATGACTGAACACTCTTAAAGGTTTGCCACCACTGAACTACGCAAAGCATGAGGTGCCAGAGTAGTACCTGACTTTTCGTGCCTGGCACATGTCCTCTTCTCATTCTGCACAAGATCATTCAACTTCTACCAAATCCCCACATGATTACTATAAAGTAAATAAGTTTGATAGTGACCAATGTAGCAATATTTAGGTTTTCAAAGACATTTTGCTATTTTTTAGATTGATTGTTTATACAATTCCAAATAGAACAATCTCATGCTATAAAAACAATCTCATGCAGTAAGTGCAATTTTAAAAGTCTTGTATTAGTAACAATGTTTGGTTATTATAGAAGGCAGGATTGTTTAGATTTTTTAAAAATGACTGCTATAGAATAAGTTAAACTGCCAAACAGAACTTCTGTTATGGTATAAAATACTAAACCTGATTCTACAGTTTGTCAACACAAACAAGTTTAAGATATACACCATGTATTCCTTATTGGGATTTTGAAACAATAAGCATATTTTTTAAGGAGATTACATTTGCTCAAAGGATCAGCTCTCTTTTGCCAAGAGTTCTATTTTTTAGTCCAGTTGGAGGGAGTTCCATAGTAAATTCTCCAACTGTAGTTCTAAACACAGTTAAAAATCTGCCTTTCACTTTCCTGTCTCTTTTTCTTTATATGTTGTAAAAGACATGTGCAAGAAAAATGCTGTATTTTTTTAAAAGAAACGTCAATCAATTTAGCTTTCCCATTTAAATAATAACATTTTGTACATTTGCCTTTCTCTCTGGCACATTATATAAAGTTTTTGGAGTTACAAATTCAAACAGACCAGCCAACTAGAGCAACTCAGTGTTCAAATCACAATTTTGGACACAATTCTATTTATTCTGGATACTGCTCAATTCCACACATAGTTCAGAGAAGACACATTCATAAGAACATCCAAAAACATTATGTTACCAAACTAACATGTGATTGTGCTCTGCTGGGTAGTACACTCACATCTACAAAGTACAAAGGCAGAAGAGGTTAGGTGTAGAGATCAATTTGTTTTTGCTGTTATAGTAATTCACAACCATCATCTTCGAGATTTCCACGCTGTTCTAGAATAAGGGGTAGTCCTTTTTTTGTCTGGTGGCTTAAAGTAGGAATAAACAGGTGCTGCTGGGTATTCTGCATCAGGATTTTCTGCCATCATTTTCAGCTTTGCTTCAATGGCTTTTATCTTTGCAGTGACACTGGAAAAAGGACAACAGAGGATCAGAATGAATCCAGGTACATTTGGAAAATATAGGATATTTTATTTTCTGTGTCTCTTACACGTTGGAGAAGCAACAAAACACTGAATAACAAAGATGTAAACATTTCATGTAAGAGACAAGAAAATGCTCTTTTTAAAGAAAGAGATCAAATCTAAACTACCTATGAAGTTTTTCAGATAAGCCTAGGCACTGTTAGAAGTTCTGCACATACCATTGTATCTAACCAGACATATTATTCAGCACCTAAGCATTCAAAGACAGGGCTAAAAAATGACAGCATAGGGTATGTTACATGGTGTGATTCAAAAATATGATGAATGTTCAAATTTTAAAAATTTATTACAGTAAAAAACACACTGTCATTAATCTCCCTCGAAGTACTCTAAATACTTCAGGCATTCCATCATTCTTGCCACTTTTCTGAAGTAGTTCTGAAATTCCTCTTTCTTGAGTGTCTTTAGTTGTACTGTCATGGCTGCCTCAATGTCCTAAATTGATTCAAAATGTTTATCTTTCATGGTCATTTTGACTTAGGGGAAGAGCTGGAGGTTGCACTGTGAAGTACTAGACCCAGCAAATAAGGTGGATGAGGACATACCATAGTATTTTTATTTGATATAAATTTCTGTAAACATTTGATCAACAAAGGGTGATTATAAAATATGGTAAATGTTTAAATAAAAAATTACAAGAAAACACATTGCCATTAACCCCCAAAGACCCCCCTTTGCTTCAAACACATTTATCCCATCATTCTCAGCAATGTCTTTCACTGTACTAAATTAAAAAAAAAAATTAAACATTCACTTGTACATTTCTTACTTTGTGGATAAAGACACTAAGGCAAAGAAAGGTTAATTTGCCCAACATTAAATTGTTGATCATTGATAAAGCTGAGATTTGAATACAAATTGACTCTGAAGCCCATGTTATTATTACCATTTAAGTTACTGAATAATAACAAAAGACATTCTGGAAATCCTATAAAGCCATCTTTTATTGACAAACGTGTGCTACTTACAATGAGCCAAGTACAGTGACCAGCATTTTACTGATATTTGCTTCCTATCTTTGTAATAACCCTACAAAGGTTACTACTCCACATTTCATGGTAGAGAAACAAATGTAGAGGCAGTGATACACTCAAGGTCACACAGCTAACAAACTGCAGAGCTAGGGTTCAATTCCAGTTTGTTTACTGTCAAAGCCTTTATTTTTTCTATCAGAATGGGAGCTGAATAGACTGAATTACACAGAAAGCGTGAGGAGATGCTATGGTAAGTTAGGAGGAATTTGCCTCTAAGTGGGATCACTGCTATCCCTGAATCAGAATGCACTCAAGCAGTGGGAATTTTTTGACCCAGATACCTTTATTTTCCAATTTTGATGCAGTTAATGGTCTATGGGTAGTGAGAAAAACTTGAAAGTATATATATGATCATCTTCTAGGGATTCTTGAAAGGTATACATCTGCTCTACATAGCCACAAATTTTCATGGTAAGAAATTAATCATTAAAGTCACCATAAAGAGATGATTAAATGTTTGAGGAGAAAGATACATTTACCCTAATTTCAGTATCACATGATATATACATGTGCTGAACCATCACAAAGCACCTCATAAATACCTGTGTAATTTTCATGTCATTAAACATTTTTTAAAACCCCTAAATTATAATAAAAAGAATACCGAGGTATTACCAGGTAATTTTGGTACCTCTTTTATTAACAAGACAGTCAGCCCTCCATTCTGTATGAGCCATAGGTGAACAACCTTCTCTAACTAGGCACAGGTGTGAACAGAAAGATGTAAACTGAGATTATCTGGATTAAGAAAGAGATGAGAAAATACCAGGCTACCTGGTAAACAAGTGGTAAACACCTGTCACAATAAACTAAATATATGTGTACTGTAGTATGGAGACCATCAAGCATAAACCCAGTCATCTGTCAGGTGTGATGGAGCATGCACTTGGGAGGCTGATGCAGGAGGACTGTTATGCATTTGAGGGCAGCTTGAGCTACATAGTGAGTCCCTGTCTCAAAACAAAGAAACAAACAAAACAAAACAAAGACCCAGTCATCCATGCAATTAAATTTATAAAAACCTTCAGAAATCAATGTATGAACATGGAGATTCAAATCTTATGGGGAAAATAGAATACTGGATATGCTCTTAAGTGAATGTAAGAGACAATTTTTTTCCTATTTCCACGAACATAAAACAATAAAGGCAACATAAAATTAGTATTGTGACATTAAATTGAGAAGCTGTAAAATTAACTTCAATGTATAGATTTTCTAATCCTGAAAATATTTCTTGTTTTAGTTAAGTAATACTTTTAAATGTTTTATGTGATACAGATAATATCCAAGAAAGGCATTTTTCCTCGTCTGGCCTTCAATTCAAATAGGCATCACTTTCTTGGCTTTATGACTATTATTTCTAATCTTTATGCATCACTGATGGTTCCTTATTTATATCTTCCTTCTGAATAGGTTTCAGAACCATATTTCTAAATTTACAGCTTGCAGTAACTTTGAAGTAGTAGCTAAGGACTGAATTTCAAAGTTTATTAGACCTAGCTTTGAATTCCCACCCTGCTACTTGGTATCTGTACAATCTTGAACAAGATAGTTCACCTAAGCTTCAGTTTTCTCACATGTAAAATAACTTTTATGATAAATAAATGACATACTGCATATAAAGTGTTTAGTGAGTACTTCATAGTAAGCTTGACAAACTGGCTTTGGTTTTTTTTCCCCTTGGTTTTTTTCAAGACAGAATTTTACCACACAGTTCAGGCTGGCCTTGAACTTACAACAATCCTGCCTCAGCCTCCCGAGTGTGGGGATTATAGGTATGTACCACCATGCCCAGCTTTCTGGCTACTGTTAATGTTAAAATTTGAGGGCGGGGGGAAACAACTTTGTTCGAAGTTGCAAAAACAAAACAAACATTAAGAACAACAAATGACCCAAACAAAAATCTCCTCCCTCCTCTTTCTGCTCGGCTGCCCACTTAACTTCCCCTTTTCTCTACTCAACCCTTGAGGCCCGTTTTGAATTAACTCCAAAGAGGTAACTGACAATTTGTACAAGATAGAGTCAAAACTATTAGAGTTGTTGCAATGGTACACAAAATTAAATGTCCGCAAACAAAAATTTTGTGTAAGTTGGAAAGGAATCAAGTATATAGTGACAAATGCCAAAGGGACATAAGGACATATTAAAGTACTTTTCAGGATAAGGGTTGTGTCTGATTTATCTTTGTATCCTCAGTCTTAGAAGACAACGTGGTGTGTGGTAATGAAGCCCACCCTTTTTTTAGTGAATGAATTCTATAAATGGGGCGGGGGATGGGGTGTTACATGCTCTTGAGGGTATGGAAGGAGAGGAAATATTTACATTCTGGAGGTTAACTGAACACATCTCTCAATATGTCAAATTAGTACCTATTCTAAATTAAGAATCATTATTAAGAGATTCACTAGATGAAGGGGCAGAATGGAGAAATAGCCCAAGTTCTTGAATAACTGTTCTACATTACAATATCTTACCTTAGGTTAGACTGTGTGGGCTCAGTGCTTGAAGATGGCTCAAGACTGATGGGAAGAATCTTATCATTCTTATTATGATCATACCTCTAGAAAAAAGGGGGGGATTTACTTGGTCAGAAACTACCTTTTTTGCAATGCATAGATTTAGAAACTAAACCCATCCAGTTTATCATCAGTATATTTCTAGACAATTTTAGGTTGCCATACATGTAAAATTATTATGAAAATCTACAGTTCTACTCTAAAAGTTTTAAGTTCGGGGAGAGTCAATAAGTCAATAAGAAGCATCCATTAAAATTGCCCTTAAGTTGATAGGGCAAGAATTTCAACACTCAAATTCACAGATGGTACAAATACAAAGCAGGATTACCTCTTATATTTTAACTGTTACATGTCAACTCTTATAGTATTTACTTTATTCAAAACACTTTAAAACTTTGCTAGATTTTTCAAAGCACCAAGTGTAATATTCAACTCTTTTTTTTTTTTTTTTTGTCCTGGGAATAGAACTCATGATCTTGTGCTTGCCAGGCAGGCGCTTAGGCCACTGAGCTAAATCCCCAGCCTATGAAAGCAATATTTCTTTTTTTTTTTTTTGGTGCCGGGGATCGAACTCACGACCTCACGTTGGCTAAGCAGGCACTTATGCTGCTGAGCTAAACCCTCGGCCCCTAATATCAACTCTTAACAGAACTGGGTGGAAAAGAAAAGTAGTAACAGCTTTTAGTTGCTGATACAGAACATAATACACCACATGAGAATTTAATTTGCTCTCAGATAATCACATACCTCTATTAAAAAGTAAATGTAATATTAAAGAGTAACCAGGAGCCTTCAGTCAATAAAGATTTACAAGGAGAACCCCAAGGTAAAGGTTTTCAAATGGAGGACGACTTAAGGATAGTTTCTTGCATGTCTTTTCAATGATACAGAACAAGAAAATGACAGCCAGTTTGGCAAATGAGACTTGATTTTCTTTTGAGTAAAAAGCATTTGGTAATTCTCTTTGTTGTTTCTATTTTTAAGGCGATGTGTCCTAGACATTGAGAAGGCTCTGTGATTACCTGTAATGTTCAGAAGGATCCTGAGCTTTGTTTTCCAGCATGGACACTGGACTTAAATGTCTGTTTTAGTTTCTGTGACCCTTTACTGGGAAGCTTGTTCATAGTGGGTAGAGTGCCTCTGGTTAAAAACCACACTCATCCAGTTAAAAGCTGAAGTTCTAACTCTGTCACAAATCTTTTTGCAGGCAGGTTTGGAAAGAGCCACTGCAGAAGGAAGACAGTCTACTCTTGGGATCGCTCCAGTCCACATTCTTTAACACCTTTGTGCCAGCTAGAACAGAGTATCTTTGTCTCTTCAATGGTTGCAGTTTTATTAGTACATTCTCCCACCAGATCAACTACAGGGTGAACAGAGCAGTTTGCCACTGCTCAGGGTTTGAAGACAAAGGCATTGCAAAGTCCCACAAACCCAAATTCTATTAACTCTCAAGATCTCTGGACTCAGGAGATGCCAGTGCTATAAGCACTCATACAAACTACCCATTTCTCAAGCATTTATAATAATAAACAAACTCAAACTCTCCACAGAATTGAGAGGCTGGGAAGAGACTAATAATGCCTAAGGCAACTAATCTTAAAAATAAATATTACATTTTTTCCTCCAAAAAACACTACCAAAAAAAAAGAGGTCTGAGTATACAATCAGCCACATGGAAAAATCAATCAAAAACAGGGTCTGTGGGCATGTGGGGAGAAACAACGAAGGAACTTAATTCCTCCTGAGATGCTTCTCAAAAGAAAAATCTGGCAACACAGATGGTAAATAAAAGTAAGAGACCAAAGTATGGCAGTTCCAGATGTGAAGAGGCTGGGATGCAAATGAAGAAATGAGCAACTGCTTTTCAGAAACTCTTTTAGGACAAGGCAGGAGACAGTCTTTCAGCCTCTGAGATATACCTTTATTTGGGCATGGGCCCATCGTACCACCAGCTTCTTAGACAGTGCCAGTTTGCCATTGAGACACTGGATGGCTTGCTCTGCTTCCTGTTCAGGAGAGGAACAATAGTCAGTCAAAAATTCAAACGCTTAAGTAGCTATTTTTATTCTCACAGGGTCTTACCAGCTTTGATGGCTTAGTCTCTAAATAGTTTTGGGCAAACAGTTGGCAACAGTTTATAATTTTAAAAGGCAGAATAACAAAACAAGGTATGAGTTTTAAGAAGTCAGTCAGAAGTCAGAGCACGGGCCAGGTGGAAGCAGGAAGAAAACTAAGCCCCCACATGTGAGCCAGGTTGCCGGCAGGTTGGGGAGAGAACAGCCGCCCCCCACTCAGCACACAGCTGATTCAGAGGAACTGTTATGTTTGATTGACTTTGCAAGCCTAAAGCTGGTAGTCTGAGCAACTATCCCCAGTCTGAGAGGACAACAACATGCACTATAGTAAGTACTGTAAATTTCCTACTGTCTTATCATTGTTTCGATTAGTTTTGTTGTTCTGTTTTATTCCCTTTAAAATTAAGTTAAAAATTTGCATTCAGATTTTCACTCGTTAGCAGTAAGACACGTGGTAGGTTACTTAACATCTCCAGTTCTGTTACGTGTAAAATATGAACATCGCTACTTACTCTTTAGTGGTCATAAGGATTCAGAGCTCATGTAAAGCATGGAGCATATGTAAGCACTTAATAAATGTTAGCTAATAGTTGTGTTCTAATTAGGTGAAGCCTTGCTACATATCCCTATTAGTTAGGGTAACACTTATTATCTCAAGCAATTATACTCCCCCAAGGACCCTAGAATTGTGTCCTAGACTAGTGGGTACTCTTTCCTGAGTCCAAAGGTTAGAGGAGTGAAGGAAACTAGGGTAAAAAAGTAGGAGACTGAGCCAGAGAGCCTGTAAGCAAGGTGTCTGTGAGTCACTCTGTGTACCTGGGTGTCAGAGCCACAAGATCCTTAACCCTTTCCCCATTAGATACAGGAGTAATAAGGTTGAAAGGAATTCATGAAGTTAGAAAATAGTCACTCTGGGTCACTCCCAGGAAACCTGGCTATACTTTCCCATCCTGACAAAGCTTCTTTGTCTTATTTGCATCCAACAGGCATTTAGCCAAGTACTCTGACCTGTGTTTAATGGGGGTGAAGAAGCCCTTGAAGAACATAAGAGAAATAGAAGTCCTGCAGGGCAGGGAGTCTGTCTGAGATTAAGGTGTAATACAAAAAAGCATTCCAGTCTAGCTTTACTGGTGATCCTCTGGCTTGCTGGAGTTCACCATCATGACATTTGACAAATATTTATTCAATACCCACAGTGTGTCACTCTATTGGTTCTGAAGTATCAGCAGTAACAAGATGCCAGCAGGGGATCAGTGTTTTTTAAAAAAAACAATTTCCCATCTTCAAAACATTACCAATTATGTTTTCATATGTACCTTTATATATGCTTCCAACTTCTTACTAGGTAAGCCCCTTCTTGACCCCAACTTTTACATGAAAATTGAAGCCAAAAGAAATTAAGAGACTTATTCAAAGTTGAAAAAAAGAGTCAGATGTACAAGGTATGCTTTATGATTTCCAGTGCAGTGTTTATAAACCAACATGACCTTACTGCTGTCTGCAAGAATCCTTATCACATTCTGTCACTAAGGAATAAAGTATTTAAAAATGTTAACCCCCCTATGTGCATTACTTCATTTTCTTCAGAAAACATGAATAATTGGATGAATAAAATTTCACTTATCACCTATAATATTCACAAATATTAGAGGAAATAAAACATACCCAGGTCTGGAAATGTAGCTCAGTGACAAAATACCTGTCTAGCATGTATGAGATACTTGGTTTAATCTTTTAGCACAACATAAAAACAAACAACAACAAAAACCACCCAGCACTGGTAAGCACTCTCACATAGTCTCAGAATATAGTGACACATTATTTCTTGAAGGCATTTTAGAAACTATTTTAAGAAAAAATGTGCATGGCCTTTGATGATACTATCCACTTCTGTAAATGTAGTAAGTAACACACATCGGAAAGAAATTCACAACTTTGATGTTTACACTAGTCAATCATTGAAGGTAATTCAATCATTCAGTTATCAAGAACACTGATCAGTTTTCAATTGTACTCTAAGTCACATAAAAATGCACTAATCTCAGATATAGATCAATGTTCTTCTGTGCACATACACCCATACATATGTACACAACACATATCAATAAAATCACAGTATCACAATTTACTGTGTTATCTCAATGTGCACTAGACAGAAAAATTTTAATATGCTCTGAACGATCAACATGATAATATCCTATTTCTATGTTATAAACTGTGTGTTTACATGTGTGAGAGAATGTGAAGAGACTGAAAAAATATAAAACAGAACATTTTGAAATTATTTTTCTGTATTGGGTTCAGTGATTTAAAATTTTTGGTTATTATTTTCATTCACAATAAGCATTATTACTTTTATAAGAGAAACATCCATATGCTATTATTAAAAAACAAGGAAATGTTCCTTCAAATGACAAAGTTATGGAGTACTAAGCAGCATCCCTATATTTAATAACACTGAATTGCATTTCTTTATCAATGTATTTCTTCTATTACTGGAAATCAAACCCAGGGCATCACACTTGCCAGGCAGAGGCTGTACGGCTGAGCTACATCCCTAGTTCAATGTGTTTCTTCAATAACATAACTAAAGTTTGATACAAGAAGATATACTAACATATTATGGTTGAAGTGGAACACTTGTGTATATATTAAAATCTGTATGCATTTGAGAAGAATACTTTACTTTTTTTTTTGGTGTTGGGGACTGAACTCTTGGTCTTGTGTGTACTAGGCAAGCACTCTTTCACTGAGCTACATCCCCAGGCCAAAAGGGTATATTTTTAAAGAATCATGATAGAGTTTGTGGATGACACACCACAGACAGGATTCCTGTACCACAGGACAAAACTACTGAAAGAAAAGGAGGCTTTGCTCGTCAGCCACTAAAGAAACAAAACAGGACTGGTAGGGGGATGTCCATATGCTTGCTGTGGACATCCAAAATCATTTGAGCAGTAAAGTGGATCCTTGAGCTAAGAGAGACAGAAGATTCTGCAAGGTGTTCACTAATTCATTTGTTTACTGAGCATCTCTTTCAGTACTTGGTCTAAGGCACACAGAGAAAAATCAGACATGTCTCCTGTCCACAGGAGTTCCTGGTCTAGTAGTCAAGAGATACACAAATAATCATGACACAGTAGGGAAAGTACCATAAAAGGGGGAAGAAGTTCAATTACCTGCTTAGTTTCAAAGTTAACAAAACAGTAACCTCGAGGCTGTCCTTCCAAAGCACCTGACTTATGGAAGAGGAAGTCAAACTGCTTCACCTTTCCAAACTTCTGGAGGAGCTTGAGGAGGTGGTATCTGTGGAGACAGAAGAGCCATGAATACACTAGAAATTCTGTTTGCCTCTCAGGCTCAACTGCAAGATAAAAGCATGAGATTTACCCTGGGGATTAAATCTATTGCCCTTTCCCCCACCTTCATCCAAATGGTGGTGTTACATTTATTTGGCAAAAAAAGAGTTGTTTGCTTCTATTTGGAATGGGAACTAGAATTGTCATGCCTATGTGTCTGTCCAACATAAAAATGCCAAACAAAAAAACCACACCTAACAAACAGCTGTCTGGCCCACAAGAACCATTTGTTTTTCTTTTGGAGAAAAGTTCAAGAATAGTGTCGATTTATTTATTTTTAATTTCTTGGCAATAAGACAGTATTTGTGAATTACTGTAACTCCATCAGAAATACACACCCACACTCTAAAAACCAAAGCCTACCCTATCTCAAAACAAACGAACGAACACATAGGCATTTACACAAATAAGGAAGAGTTTCCTATTAGATTGTAATTAATCATTAGACCCAAATTGTAAGAAACTGCCAAAAAAAAACAAATTATAGGTAGTGGCACTTCAGTAAGTATTTGCCTCAGTTGAATTAATACAGTTTATATCCAGGGGTATGATCAAGTAAAGAATACAGATATTCAAGGATGAAATTTATTCCTGGCAGGATTGTTCACTATCATAAGTTATTTCTTGTCATTCCACTCCCTATCCTTTTCTTGGATTGCTTACTATAAAACTTACTTGGTTTCTATGGGGCTTTTAAGTTATTCAAACAGATGTAGCCTTAACAGGTTGCTGTGGCCAATCTCAATCCCAACTTCCTGTCATCTGATGTAAGGGTGAGTTGAGACAAACCAACAGCTCTCCCATTTCCTTTTCCTTTGGCCTTCCTCCTGGCATCCTCCAAGCTATTCAAACGGAGTCAAGGTTTTCTCTAAACAATGCTGTCCCTGTGATACTAAAAAGGTATCAGCCCACATGCTAAATCTGTTATTACTGGGAATTCTACCCCACAGGGAGCCAGTAAAGCTGTTGTTAGAGCCACATTTATATTTACATTGTTTTCTAGGAGAAACTCATCAAACTTTTATTCTTGAACAAGAAACTCCTTTGGGAGGCAGAAAGATATGAAATAAATCATAAGCTATAGTAAATCTGATACTAACACACATCAACAAGCAAGCCCATTATCCTGGATCAGACATTTGACATCAGGGTAAAAGGAAGACATAATACAGGTTTAGTGCTGGGGCAGGATAGAAGGATCCCCAAGCATATTGTGGATGGAAAGCAATCTGATCTTTGGGTCTGTTTTAAAATGGAAAACAACTGCAACCCCTGCTTTCTTAATTCCCAATTCTCATCAAGAAACCTCAACTACCAGTGAGAATGTAGGCAGTAATTCTTTAGGGTATGGAGACACCTAAAGTGCAAATTTCTGCTTTCACTTGATTGTCTGAATAGGCAGCTTACAGCAAGGGTGAGTTTCTTAGATACAGACAGATGGGCTAGCAGAGCCTCCCTGGGGTCTTTAACTCACAGCTGTACGTACCTTCCACTTACTATACCCATTGAAACCTGTATACCACCACAGTTGCTATAGAATGGTGGAAGAAACTCATTAAAAAAAAAAAATCTAAGACTACTGTGGGCTGGCCATCTTTTCATTAGCTCCATTCTGCTTAATAGTAGGAAGATAACACAATTAGCATTTCCCAGAAAATGAATTTTAATTTACTAAGAACCCCTCCCCCCCAAATATGCCAACAGATTATTCATTGTAAAGCTAACAAACACATTCTGCCTAAGAAGTGTGACCTTAAGATTCCAGGAACATCTGCTTAGGTCTGTGTCTTTCAACTTCTCTAGGATTTCTTTTCTCGTTTGATAATTTCTTGAAATTATCACAATACTGAAACAAAAGGAACGAAATGTTTACTATTTTGCTTCCTGGAGATGGGGATTGCAAGCTCTGATAGTGAAAAAAGCCTGAAAGGGTTTGCTTTCACATCTGCAAGCACTTTTATCTGTTGCTGCAGTATGGGCGAGCTCTCTACTCATCAGAGGCTTCCTTCACTTAATGACACGTGTGCCCTGCTGCGTTTAGGAGGAAAAGAATTAGTATATCAACCCCACACACATTTCTGCAATTTAATAAGTGCTTTCTGTAATAAGTTTTTAAAACAGCTTTTTTGTCCAATGGCACAGAAGCAATACATCTACATAAATGTTACAAGGGATACTTACTGTGTGTCAAGAAAAGTAGGGGAAAATATAAGAGGGACCATTACAGAAAAAGGGAACAGGTGGTGGAAGATGAAGGAAAAGAAAGGGGAGGAGGGGTAAAAATGATCCATGCATATATAAATCTACATATATAAATCTGCCAAAATGAAGCTATTTGTATAACTAATATACACTAATATCTACTACTATTACTAACCAATTAGGCACGTATAACTAAGCAAATAAATAAAACTGCTCCAAAGACATCACACTCTGGTCAGAAGGAAAGCAATATACAATCAGCTATAAAATGGTGCAATACTTGCACACAGGAATATGTATATGTACACAAAGATGAAGGAAGCTCAATGTGCAGGGAAGATGGTAGCTAAGGAAAGCTTTGTGAGATGGGTGACGGCTGAGCAGAGTATGTCAATGTAAGTGTAAAGACATAAAAGTAAGAAACATCTGATCCACTGGGATAGAGTCAGGGTAGAGAGGCAGGGGACAGGGTGTGAAGAATCCTGTATGCTTATGAAATTTTGATATCGTAGACAAGGGGAAGCCAATGAAATAAGTTAAGTTTGTTTTTAGAACATAATTTGTTCTACATAAATTTTCTTCATACACACATAGAATTATCGGGAGGGGTCTTTACATTCTGTGGTAGGTATCTTAAAACGGTTTTATTGTATGTTAGATTTAAGTAAGAAAACAGACATAAAAAGCAGCTAATGAAGGAACAACAGGGAATAGATTGAGAAAGCAGCTTCTTTAGGGGTAAACACATCCCTTTCATATATCTGGACGTTTATTTTCCCTTACATTCTGGTTTATCTAGTTAATCCTTGAAAAATCTACCTCAGGATACTTTTACCTGGTTGGCTGGCCACTGCTTTTGTTTTTTTAATAAACCCCAAATACAAAATGAAGACCCTTTCCAGCTACCCCATGGGTAGTGGGAATGTGAGTTGTCTACACTCCTCAGGTAAGAACCCTCAGGTGCTCCAATTCCTGGGTTCAGTCCCCAGCTCCACAAAACAAAACCAAAGATCTTCAACTTTCCGCTCCTCTTTATTCACGAGTCATGCGTCAGACTCATTCATGGGGCTCCAAGCTCATTGCCTCTATCTAGGTGGTGGTGACGGGAGGGCTGGCTTATAGTAGTCTCTCCCAATTATCTTCAGTCTCCACCCTTCCAATTCATCTTACATATCTGAGGTCTGATTTCCCTACTAAAGCATTACTTTCAAGATGCCATTCTCTTGTTAAATACCCACAATAAATCTCTTCAACATGAAATTCAAACTTGTCCATATAAATTTTAAAGACCTGTCTTAACCTGATAGTATTCTATAAATCTACTAGTCTACAACCATTTAGCAGTTAATCTCTCTCATGCCAAAGAAGCCTTCCTAATATTCTGCTCATACAAAAGAATCTTTCTGTGCTTGCTACGGCAGCACATATACTAAAATTGGAGTGATACAGAGGTTAGTGTGGCCACTGTGCAAGGATGATGCACAAATTCTTGTAGCATCCATAGTTTTTAGTTGTATTACATTAAAATTAAAAAAACTTATTCTTACACACTTTTATTTATGAGTTCACCTCCACTTAAAATGCTCTACTAGAATTTCTACTGGCTTTGTTCTTACATTTCTCCTTATGTACAATGCAGTGTCTATTAATTTGGCTTTCTACATACCATACTCAATGTTTGAAAAAGAAAGCCAGCATTAACCCTTTCAAGGAAATCACAGCTTGAAAAACAGGCTGTCTAAAAGTTGATACTAACTTTTTTGGCTTTTCTGCTGAAGACAGTGGTAATGATATTTTGAGGTACTGCTTAATATTATAGTTCTATTTGGCCCCATAACAATTTAAAATATGTTTCTGTTTAAATTTAAAACAGGATACTTTAGGACATGACTATTCAATTACTCAGACTATTAGAATATTTGTGTAAAGTACACTAAATTAGATAGTGGGAAATTAGTCCTATCAGTACCTATATTTCAGTGAATTGAGCCAACTCATTCAACTCTTCCTATAAAATACCTGTTCCACTTATTTTTGAAAGTTGATACGAACTTAAATAAGAGGACTTCATATAATATTAAGAGTTAGAAGAACTGTTTATATTATTTAGTTGAATGTTCTCATTCTATAGGTAGGAAATATGAGGTCTAATGTAATTAAGGAATTAGAATATAGTGGATTTGGATTCTTCTACTTCTATAAATAAGAGTTTATCATCACTCCTTCAGATCCAAATCTGTCAGACCTGCTTAGTCATATAAGTACTTTGGGCATGTAGCATAGCTCTAAAATGGTCAGAATTGCAACTAGAGTGGACACAAATAAACAAAAAGCATAATATTAGAGTACTAAGCAGTTAGGAATGCATATTCCATTGAGAAAAGACTAGTGACCATTCTAGGAAACTCAGATTAATAACCAAGAGGTACACACATAAAATGACTAGAACTAATTACACACTAAACTCAAAAAAACTGAGCTGGATGTGATGGTGCAACCTGCAATCCCAGCACTTGGGAGAAGCAGAGGATCACTGTGAGCTTCAGATCAGTCTGGACTACAATAGTGATTTCAAGGCTGGTCTAAACCACATAGTGAGACCTGTCCAAAAACAAACAAACAAACAAACAAACAAACACTCAGAAAATTTAAATGGAAAAAGTGTGATTTTTTTAAAAAATAGCCACAAGACACAGAGCCACTGATTTAGCTCAGCAGCATAAGCACCTTCTTGGCAAGCGAGAAGTTGTGAGTTCTGACACCCAGTACCAAAAACAAAACAAAACAAAACAAAACAAAACAAAACAAAACAAAACATCAAGACATAAAACAGTTTTATAGAAGGGGCACTGAAATCAGTTTATAAAGGAGATCAGGAAGAAAGATGACAAAGTATAGGAATATATATACACACAAGAAAAAGATAAGAATGGCCCATTGAAGGGAAATAGCAGGAACTGGCAGCAATCTGTGGGTGGGGGTTAACTTAACTAGGAAAATGGACAGATGCTCTACAAACTTTTGTTAAGGGTCATTAGACATTTAGAGATTTGGATTCAACTAATAGTTCCTAAGACTGAATCACAAGACAAGAATCCTATGTTCACCTAAATTACAGCTTTAATGTTTGGGTTGAGTCCAGAGTCCTCACCATTACACCATGGAACCCACAGAGCTTCAATGTTTGGAAATGATTATATTTTAATTAGGGCTCACCATTATCTACCCTAAGAGCAAGATCCAAAAGTTTAAATATTTCAACAGCTTGGAAGGAAATTATGCTTCCACAAGACTTACCTTACTAAAATGTTAGTTATATTTGCTATAATTAAGTAAACTAAATAAAGTAATACTAAACATTTAATGTTAATAATAAGCTGTGACTGGTAATTACATCTTTAAAAAGAAATTAATTACTGTTTAATAAATCTGTTTGGTATACAGAATGTTTTCAGGTAAGGAATCCTGAATGTTTTCAGGTAAGAAAAGTATTACAAATGGCCTATGGTGACACAGAAGTTGGGGATGCTGTGTGTAGAATGCAAGCACTTCTGGCCAGCAAAGCCTTGATCTATAGTTTGGCACTTGATGTCCCCCCCTTTGGCCTCATGTTAAAAAAAAAAAAAAATCAGCAGTATTAGTGGAAAGTTTTGATTCTATGTTTCCATTAAAGCTCTAACAAAAAAAATTCATATCCTCTAAATTATGACATAAAGCTGAACTATCATGAGCCTTCCTGATAAACACATGCCCATCTGAACCTTCCTGATGAGCAGCAGGACACAATTAGCACAAGAGTCTCATTACAGAGAACTGCAGCGATATAGCAACACTGCTTCCATGCTTCAGTTTTCCATTCCACTAAGCAGAGGCGGGAATGGAAACTACTCTTGGATGCATTCCTCATAGCTTGGGTTTTAGATGATGGAAAAGCTGCTCAGATGAATGGACACTAACTGAGATGTCAGGAAGATTTACACATCCATTCCTAAAGCCACAAGTGATAAGAAAACAGAGTAAATGCAATGTATGTTCATGGTTTCTGTGACCAGGGTGACATAATATGGGGGCAATATATCTTAAATAACATCATAATTTCTACAGGGACCCAAACATCTATATTTAGCTGATTTGAGTTTGAGCAAGTTTAAGGGGTTAAATTTCCTATCATTCTTCTGATCTGTAATTGTAATTTACTTCTTTATTATTTCTCCTAATCCTAATCTTTAAATATACTTCTTCTCATCTCAGACTCTAGTAAGCAGGTTCTGCCCTCATCTAAAACAGTATTCCAAAGGAAGCAACTCCTATAACTGATGGCATACAGTATGCTTGCTGCAAGCATTGATTTCATGCAGGTTAATTCACTCACCCTTCAGCACTCTTGTTACCAAGCACCACCTATCCCCTACCAAACAACCATGGAAGAAAACCCTCACAATCCTCTGCTAAGAAATTCCTTTCCATAATAAGGCTGTGAAGAGGAGAGTGGAGTCAGGATAATTAAATTACTTTGGCGACCCTAGGCAAGGTGCTTCTTAGGTCACTGTTTTCTGTATTATAGGATTAGAGTGCTGGAACGCACCAGAGGTTTTCAAGTGTCTTCCATGGAAACCTAAAAGTCCTATGCAACCTCATCAGGGCCTGCAAAGAAAGGGAGGCAGATGACAAAAGGCTTTGGACACATCTCTTCCTTGTGATCAGAGACGCTTTTGAGCTTTTATTTTATATACTGCTTCTGATTACTTTTACTTTATGACAAGGCTCCTCAGGAAAAACTGGGCAGCTGGTATACACTAGATACTCAAATCATTTAATGAAAATGAAAACCAAAGGGATTGGCATGAGATCTAAGATCTCTTCCCATTCTCTCTATAGTTCTGCCTTCTTGCCTTTGCCTTCTTGCCAAGGTACTGACACTTCTGCTTGTTCCTTCATTGTGTGAGAAAATATAAACATCCAAGACTGATTCTAGAAAACAGTTTTCTGTAGTCACCATGCACAAGGATTTAAATAGTTGGGAATAAGAGAACATCTTTGGTAAGTAGGGAAAAAAAAATTTATGTGTTTTTTTTAAAGGATACTGAAGACTAGGTCCTTAGAGTAGATAAGTTCAGATGTAAGAAAAGAGACAAGATAAAAAAGCTAGCAGTAACACTGTTCCCTTCAAAGATAAGACCAAAATTTATCCTATATCCCTGGAATATTTTTTTGAATATCATGCAAACACTACAAATTTGTCGGTAGAAAATTAAGGTGACTTGAACTTACTCTGTGATTTTGGGGTCCAGGTTGCCAATCCATAATCGGTGTCCTTCCTGTAGAGAGCCCTCTGAAAGGATGGATGCATTCTCCAGGGGAAGAGTTTTGGTTTCTGCTTCCATCAATCTCTAAGAAAAACTAAAGGCAATGTAACATTCAGACAGGGGAAAAGCAACCCAACATGATACATGATATCATGATACCTCAAATTCAACCCAACAAACATTTTCCAAGGTGGGTATGTCCTCTGGCCAGTCCAGGGTCCCAGAACCAGTTCCCTTAGGACAGCTCCTCTGGTAGCCAGAGCACGCAAGCTGCCATTTAAGGGGCAAGAGACACAGCTGTGTGGAGAAACACAAACTTTCCCTGTCTGAAGCTAGAAGCTGACTAGGAAAGATATCAAAGTCTCTGTTACTGTATAACACTCCAGTTCAGCAACTGTCAGCCAAAATAAGGCCTGGAAACCAGCTAGGGTAAAGTCTTAAAGGCACTGAAGGGGATAGGTAGGGAAGAGCAGCCTTATATCACCTGTCCTCATGGAACACACAACACAGCAAAAAGACGAGACAATCCCGGAAAACTATCCACAGGGCTGACAATGTAGTTTAGTAGAATGCTATTTGGACAGGCCCTACATTCAATATTCAGCACCACAAAACAAAACAAAACAAAACAAAACAATAAAAAACATACACATACACACAAACCTACCACCAGAAAATCTATAACAACTTTCAGAGTTAGAGCTGGGCTTGAGAGCAGATTGTGTGACTTAGTGAATTAACTTCCTAGGCCTGTTTCCTCAACTATTAAAATGAAGATAATAGTTCTATTTTATAGGATGGTTGTGAAAATTAAAGATAGTACATGGGAAAAAATCACTAACCACTGTATCTAAAAACAGTAAGTTATCAATGTATACTAGCTGTGTTTACTATCTTGGGAGACACTAGGAACGAGACAAATTTCTACCAAATTATTCCAGCTCTACATTTGCTAGTTAAACAACTTCGGGCAGGTTAACATTTTCTTGGTTTCCTTATCTGTAAAATGGGGCTAAAAACACATAAATTTCTGCAGAATCAATGAGTTAACACTCCTAAAACATTTAGAAAGCACGCAGCACTTAGGAAGCATTTAAGACTGGTAAATTACTACTAGTCTCAGCTCCTGAAATTGTTCATCTCAAAGCCAAGGAAAATGAGGATTATGATGGAGACAGTGATGGAAAGAGCAGAAAAGCTGGGCATGGTGCACATGTCTATAATCCAAGCACTCTGGGAAGCTGAGGAAAGAGGATTACAAATTTGAGCTCAGACTAAGCAATTTAGCGGGAGATTTGTCTCAAAACTAAAAGTGGAGCCAGGCGTGGTGGGTCACGCCTGTAATCCCAGCACTTGGGAGGCTGAGGCAGGAGGATCCTTGTGAGTTCAAGACCAGCCTGGGCTACAAAGTGAGCTCAAGGTCAGTCTGAACTGCATAGTGAGACCCTGTCTCAAAAAGACAAAGACAAAGACAAAAACAAAAAAACAAAAAACTAAAAGCGGAAAGCTTGGTATCAGATCTACTTTCCAACTGTAGCTTTTCTTTTCTTTCTTTTTTTTTTTTTTGGTACTGGGAATCAAACTCATGACCTTGCACTTGCCAGGCAGGTACAGTTCTGCTGGGCTATGTACTCAGCCCCCAATGGCAGCATTTCTGCTGGAAGTCATTTTTCTCTGAGCATCAGCTTCCTCCTTTTAAAATTTTGTTCTAAGTTGTTTGCTGAGAAGACCAAAAATGGGACAATGGGGAAAAAAAAAACTTTAATAAGTGCACAATGTGACACAGAAAAAAAAGATAATGGGGTTGAAAGATGGCAGGCTGTGCCAGACTTTAGAACATTCTACTGGAGAAACACATGTGCCCTACATATCCAGAAGTATCTTAGAGCTCCTCAAAGACTATGTCTCAGCAAAAGCTGACATACATTAACACTGCCTATTCATCTCAGCACACCCTATCAAATCTAGCAACAGCAGCCCTGGGTTAATTGTGGAACAAATTTACAAATTAATCTGTGCCTTGCACACAGTGTATTTTTCTTCCTTTCCCACTCACATCTTTAATTTGTTTACTAATGTGTGTCAAGCAACTACAAATTGCTAACTCCTACAGATCATTCACTCAAACTCCCCCCCAAAACAAAAAACACTGATTTCGAATTTTCTAGGCACCTTCTAATTAATTACTGGAGTCACAGCAGTGAACAAACAAGAATGCTTACATTTGAAGGTGAGCAAGGCAAAACAAAAGCAAAAGTAATGAACAAGATGTAATTAGTGATAAATGCTGCAAACACAATTAAGCAAGGTGATTTGACTTGAAATTGAACTATTTTAGACTGAAAGGGAAGAGAGATGGCATTTGAGTTGATTTAAATGACTGGAACTTCTGACTTTCTCATATGTAAAAATATCAGTAACACCAAAAGCTATGTAATACTCCCAAAAGAGGTACCATGTTTTGATTTGAAGAATGCAGAACAGAGGGTGAAGAAGCCTGTATTCAAATCCTGACATGTGCACTTAGTTACTGAGACATTAGCAAGTCACACGACTTCCTTTAAGTAACACCCCCTTCCCCACAAACACATCGTTTTCCCAATCAGAGTAGCTTCTTTATCACAGCTTCTTTTTTCTTCCTATATAATTCAGTGAGTTATTTAATACTTTGTTTCCCTCACTAGAATGTGAGCTCCAAGAGGGCAGACCCTTGACAATCTAGATCTCTACACTGCCTGGTTCAAGGGTAATATTTACTGACTGATAATATTTACAGTGAGTGAATTAATGAAGCAATCCATTTCACTGGGAACGTCGGTTTCATCTCTCTTACTAGAATGGGTAGAATTATTCCCGCCTCATGAGATCGTTTTGTATTAAGACTACAGTGGAGAGAGCCCCGAACATGGCATTTTGAGGAATGGTAAATTGTAATAAAAGATCGATGACATGCGACTATCAAAGTCCTTTGAGTTTGCAATGCAGACAATCTCATACATTAACAATTCATAAAATGCTTTTACATCTATCTTCCCTGCTAAACTACAATCCTAGACGCCAGGAAGACTCTTTAGGGAAACTAGTTCAGAGAAGCAAAGGCATTTGTTCTAAATGAGAATAATGGGGTCAAACCTGGAACCCTGGCTTCCCAATTCCTGGCAGCAAATCCCCAGAGGCAAGGAATCATTACTTGGGTTATTTCCGGGCCACAAGCAAGACAATCCGGGGCGGGGCCTGAAAACCCTTCGGCGAACCCAGCCTCTGTTAAATCTTCCTCGCGGTGCTGGCGCTAGCGACGGGGACACGTCGCAGCCAGACTCACCTTGTGGCCTCAGCGTGCCGCCCTCTGCTCATGCCCTCAAAGCAGGTTCCGACGCGCGAACCCCAAGGACGACTAGAAGGTTCTGCCTCGACTCCGCCAGCTGCCAGGCCGCCCGCGATGCGCTACGCATGCGCCACCACCCCGCCCCGTGACGTCATGACGCCCGCGCCGCCGCCGTCCCAGCAGTCTCAGGAGTCTTCTTAGTAACCTGGGCTCTAAACTGGTGAGTGGCCTCTAGGTGTCCGGAGGTTCGCGCTGGGTCCACGCCAGAGGCTCTCATTCAAGGATTTCTGGGGGCCCCCAGGGACCGGATACCCTCCGCTGACTTGTCCCATTAGAGTCCGGCTTGACCTTACGGCTAGGGGCGGGACTTATGGCGTTGAACAAATCTCACGAGGTGAGGGCGGAGCTCGTCTCACTAGCTAGGAATTTAGGGAATGCCAAGGGACTTTGTAAATAGTAGCTGATATTTAGTAACACCATCTGACAGGAACATTTCTTTTACAGAACGGTCCTGAGGGAGTAGGTATTATTATCCCCCTTAATGAAGAAACGGAAGCTCGGAGATAATTTTACCAGGTTCACGCGGCCGTTAAATAAGTGATGGAGTTTAAATTCAAACCTCAGTCTGACTCTCAAGCCTGAACTTTTAACTACTATTCTGTGTTGTCCAGTTGGAAAACAGTTGGCATTTCATTAGCTTTTTTGTGTTTACGTAACCCAGGTGAAACTGAAGTCTAGAGTTTGACTAGTCTAAGGAAGTGCTGGAAACGGGGCTCATCTCTAGGTCTTCTCTCGGTTTAGTGCTCTTTGCTTTAATCATACTATTTAATTTCTCATAATTTTGGAGAGCTTTACAGTTGAAATGCATGAAAACCCATTTGACCCCCTCCCCTTTAATTTGTAGTTGAGGAAACAATCTAGGCAGAAAAAAATGATTTGGTATATAAGTTGTAAGCCAGTGGCAAGTCGGTAGTAGTGTTGCAGAAAAACCAGTATTAAACCAAATGGAGCACTTTGCATCAAGGAATCTAGAAGGCAGCTTTATTGGTTTTTATGCCATTGGGCTAAGGGACTGTGACAGAGTCCAAATCACCAGTAAGGTGCCAGCTTTGAGTCCAGTGTAAATAGTTTACTAACAGGAAGTACAAGGCAGATGGCAGGTTATTGCATGATTGGTTACATGAATTAAGTCACATATTGCCAGGCAAGTTAACTCTAAATAGATTTACTTGTTTACCATAATGTCCTGGGGATGAGGAGAGGGGGTTTAGGTGGAGCAAGCAACGTTAAAAGTGTTCTTGACTGGGTCATTTCGTTACAACCAAAGGCCTAGAGGCAAGTTAGAATAGTAAAATTGGCCCAGTGCATTATCAGAAGAAAATCAACTGGACTCAGATAGTCAAGGCTGACTGAATTTAGTAGGGTGTTTATGTGATAGGCGGCAGGAACATAAGTAGAGGCTACTATTTGATTTTCAAAACATGTCTGTAAGTTTGCTATTCTATACCTGCAGTTTTACTATTTATATAATTATGTTCTTGTATATATATAATGGTGCCCTTACATTCCTCCCTCTCTTGCTACTGAGGAGAATCTTCTGCCTCAGTTTCTGTGGTCTCTGCAGTACTATGGAGCTGGTAAGGGGAAGTAACTTGTAAAAGGAGTTGATTATGCATAGCTTTCATGTGTTCAGACAAGAAGCATGTCAGGCTATAGATCACTCAAGGGGCTAGAGGAATTGCCAGACCAGCCATCAAGGGTCTGAGAATAGATCCTGTCCATGAGGGGAGAAAGTTGAAAGATTTCCCCCACCAAGGACAGTCTCTCATAAGATTTGGAACCCTATGCTTGAGGCATTCCCACAACTGATGAGTGTTCTCTCTTCCTATTCCTGTCTTATAATAACAGCATTCCTCCTCTAGGAAAAGGCAGGTACCACCATACTGTGCTGTCAGGTGATCTAGGCTCATTGATTCTGGAGGATGACTGCAGCCAAGGAGTTTATTTGATCCTGCAGCATGTCTGTTGAGGTTTGTATGTTGGCAAAATCTCCAGCTATCTGAGTACTGCTGTTGGCTTACACTGAGTGTCAGACTGTGATACTATTCCAGTTAATATGGGTAATATCATTGGGTCATGTTTTTGACATGACTGATAGGCATGTGCAGGGCCTCCTCCTGAATAAACATAGAAGTCAGGTACCAGAAAAACAAGTGCATATATACTTATTTTGGTGCTCTCAAACACTTGGTGGAACCCATCAGCACAAATAAGATTTCAAGAGGGGCTGCCAGCTAACCTGAAGTGACCATCAAGCCTATATAGCCAGCAAAAGCATTCTGACATTTACTGGAACCTAAGAAGCAGTGTTTCCCCTGGATGGGCCTGAAGCATGTGGTCAGGAGCATTAGTTGCATTAAGTTCAGAATTAATTGCAAGTGAGAGCTAAAATTTGATAGGAAAGGACTGAAAAAGGGACACAGAGCCAACAGGCCTTGCATAAGTCTGGGTTTGCCCCTTGAAGGACCCAGTGGGTACCATTGGCTAAATGTAGTAGTCCGGGACTCTGTATGATTTGCAACAGGTGCAGGGGCCAGTGGAAACACCAGTGGTCTTGGGGAAGGAATCTTAATGCAGAATGGGGTGTAAAATACCCAGACCTTTATGTGTTTTAAAATTAGCCACAGGTCTTGTCACCATCTGTCTACCTGGACTTTTATCCAACAGCCTGACAACTAGTCTCAAATGGAGGGATCTGGAATAGTATACTGTAAGGGATTACAGGTTTCCTTCCAGCAGGTTGGGCTAGGGGGAAGCTGAGCTAACAGACCATCTTTGGATCCACCCCAATCTATGACACAATCCCACTTAGAGCGGAAGACAGATGAGAAAGGGGGCTTACAATGTTTTTTTTTTTTTTTTTGCTGGCATTCTAGACAGTGCTCTTGTTCTTATTTTAATCCTCCACAGCCTAAGGAATGGTAGTGGTTTTTCCTGTCTGGAAAATCAGCCTAAGTTGGACATGCATTGAAATATAGATATGCTTTAGGCTGTGAAGGGTCCTATGTGGTTTGATTAAGAGTAGTCTTGGGGTTTTTAGCTTCAGTTTGAACCTGGAATTCCCACTATCCTGAATTTCCATACACTCCGAAGATGTTAATATAATCCATAGGAGAGTCATTTTTACTTCAGGTGCAGGCAGCTCATGATAAATATCCCAAGAATTATGTTGATGTAACAGGACAAAGGCAACCCTTTTGTGGGGCTCTTAGTCTGCCAGAGAATGCTAACAAATACTAGGATTAATAGGAGACAAAACCAAGCAGAATAACAATACATTGGATCTGTAACTTGACCAAAGAGATCAAGGTAGCTGGTACAGTAGGTACACCTATGTAGAAGAGATTGAAGGGGATTTTTTGGGAAACCTTATAGGCTTCTGGGGATACACCTCAGAGTCCTGTAGTAAGCATTAAAATTAGCAAGGAAAGGAATCAAATCCCAACCAGGGTAACGACATCAGTCAATCAAAATAGCTACTCCAGTGTATGGTGTCCATTCAGTCTTTAACCATGCGTTGACCTGCCAGCTTCTGGAGTGGCAAGGGCAAGGCTTTGAATGCGTTGTCTCTTCAGGGTGGTCTTTAAGAGGTTTGTCCCATCTGTATAGTTCTTCCAACAGTTGCTTGATCCTGTAGTGGTGAATCCAGGACTGAATCTCTGTCATTTTTTGGTGCACTATTTATCATTTTTGAGCTGCCCAAGTCGGCAGCCAGAGCATCAGCCCCTCAAAGATCACCCAGATGGCTGTGTACACATGTAGGGGCCTTTTTTATGTATCACAAGCTATTATGCTGTCTGAAATACTGCACATTGGCTTAACCTGCCTATTCCAGTTTTAAACCAATGTACTTTTGTACTAGGCTGGACAGTAATCATCCATTGTGGGATTGGGTCACCGCTAGACCCGTTAGTATATCCAGGACTAGCTGGAGAGCCCTCTTTACCTTTTGTATAGGGACTAGGGGTCAAGTCCTATAATTTGTTGTCCTGGAAAGATTCTTGGGCAATGTATATCATGGGCCCCCAAAACATTGCCAGTTTGTTTGCCAACAGGTTAGCCACAGAAGATGTCCATGTTGGAGGTATGTCCCCCAACATGTCAGAATGGGGGACCTGTGTGTCTTCGGATGAACTGTCCACATATCTCTCCCATGAGTCCTCATTGGCATGCACAGCAGTGTACAATAGTGCTGTTTTTAAATGAAGGAATATTAGTTCTTAGCTCCCTTTCATTACATGAGCAAAACCCATCAGGATGTTTCTGTTGTATCTGTCCAGCTCCAGGTTATGTCCCTAATAAAGACCTTGTCTTTGTCCATGACCCACCTCATGGCAGCAAAGCTTCAGTCTGTGTACGATGCCTTTTAGATCTGTAAAACAATCAGATTAAGTTAGTAACACAAAACAGTGTGGCCAGGTTCTTGGCCACTAGGCTGTGACACAAAGTTGGGCTATGCAACTAGCCTTGTGGCAACATCTGGAAGGTCTATTGCCTGCCCTCCTAGGTGAAGACCAATTGGTCCTGACTGCCAGTGTCAGGGTGAGACTTCATAGTCATCAACCATGACCCATCTGGCTTCTGCATGGGCCATACTGAAGGGCTCTGCGTAGGGAGTATTACTCATATTTTTTTAATTTCAGGACAGTCTGTCCCATTTCCTCGTGGCCACCAGGTAGCCAGTACTGCTTCATGCATGCAACCCACATGGCCTATGAGAGAGTCAGCAGTGAGTGGTGTGAATGGCCTTGGAGTACAGTTTTTACCACACGAATTCACCATTGGTATTCTTCCTGCATGATGTCAAGCTGAGCACCATTCAGTGTGTTCACCCCCAGTATGTATTGAGCAACTGGGGAAACATAAACATACAAGCATAGGGGCAAACACCTGATACCCAGAGTCACATGGGTCTTCCAGACTGCGATGTAGTGACCTCTACATCCTTTTATATATGTAGTAGGCCCTGTAAAATGGTCTGGGTTGTAGTACATCAGCATTGACTCAGCTCTGATAGCAATATTAATACACATTGCACAGTAAATAACCCAGCAAATTTTGGAGGACCAGTAAATAGTCAATTTCATATGTGACCTCGTCTCCCGGGGACCTAGATAGCATGGCCTGCCTCCTACTTAGGGTGAAAGGAGGCCAGTGTAATTTCTTCTGGCTTTACTTGGGTGCTTTGGCCTGCTGGCCCTGATCCATTGGCCAGAATTGCTGCTCAGTGTGTAATTGCCTCCACAGAGTCAGCTACACATCCAAAGGCTTCCTGTCTTAACTAATCTGCAGCTAAGCCAGTAGTCTGCAAGTCTGTCCAGATCTGACTTCTACTGACCTTCAGTAGCTCCACAGCTTGTCCTTGGGATGGCTCCATTTGCCAAGGTGCCCCCCCCCCTTTCCTCTGCCAGTACAGTTCTTCCAGATCTCACGTTACTGTCGTGTTTTATTTTTAAATCTCCCAGCCTGGCCGAGGCATCAAGTATTGTGGATCAAGTGATCTGTAAATGGGGATAGAAGGGCTGACATTGACCCAGAAGTGCCAGCCAACTGACTCACCAGGATTATATGTCCCTTATGCATGCCATCAGCAGTTCCTCATCTGGACTACAGCTATGCAGTGCCAACATCCTTTGCCATTTGCCCATTTCATGTTGAACAGTTATCAAGTCTAGATAGTGATTTGCTCTGGCAGGTCACCTGCATTCTCCCAAACAAAGTGAGCTGCTGCCATCAACCAATTTATCACAGTGATTATCTGCTTCTAAGGCTGTTCTCTGCATGTCTTGCAGAACCCATCTCATGGGGGCGGGGTTGCCAACTACATTAGCTATTTGGGATAACTCCTATGGGCTTAACTGGGTGTTATCAGCCCCATTGTCCCATAGCTGTGGCAGTCATGCAGGCAATGTTTCTTTCTTTTTTTCTTTTTTTTATTGGTACCAGGGATCATGACCGTGAGCTTACAAGGCAGGTGCTTATGCCATTGAGCTAAATCCCCAGCCCCACAGGCACTGTTTCATACAACTTCTGTTTTAGTTATTTTTAAAGCTGGCAAGACATTCTCAGGCTCCAAACAGACTGTTTCCAAATCCTTTCAGGGTCTTTCAGATTTCCAAGAAGGTGGCTATAGGTGGCCATGACAAGACCAGGGTCACCTATCAGTCATTCCCTAGGAATTTTCCTTGCTTTTGGATGCTGTTTTCATAGCTGTCCCAGGGCCATTTATCTTAATGTCCCAAAGTCAATTTGTTTGCTTCATTAAGAGGGCTGGTGTAGCAAGTACCTACAAACAAGGGGGCCATTTAGACAGGTAGGCAGCTGGCCTCTCAGGCACTAACTATAAGTAAACATATAGAAACCAGAACAGTCCAAAAGGGTGAGGATAGTCACAGTGGCCTTGGCAGCTTGAAGATCTTGAACTGGCTTTACTGGTAGAAGAAATGTATCATAGTAGCAAACTGCATATCACAGTGGTCATCTGTTTTTTAAGAGATGATAGCAGTGAGATCTGGAACAGGAACTATTACCTGGAAAACAAACTGAAATATACTAACTGTGGGCTTGTTTGTTTGTTTCTCTTAGCTTAGTCACCTTTTTAGTTTTGTCCTCTAAACTTTAGTGTTGAACACCCAGAAGGAAGATAAGTGGTATGAGTAGTGTAGTAGGTATAAGTATTACAAATTTATCTAAATATCAAGCACTTTGAAATATGAAGTGTAGCAAAGGACTGCTATTTCTTATCAACCATATTTGTCCTAGTAGTTGAATCCCTGCAGATTATTTAACAGATAGAAGTTATACAGTTTTTATTTCAACATGACAATCATGGTAACATTATTTTTGTAACAGATTTAAATGTCCATCTTAGTATTGACTAACACACAGCATATATATCACATAAGTTTTTAGAAGACTAGTATTTGACTGGAAATCTCATCTTGATTGACCATTTCCCTCATGAGTTTTTTAGAAGAAACAACTTGAGTTCCACCAAATTAACAAGTGACTATACATATATTTTCTTTTAATAAATTACATCCATAAGCTTTCCTTGACATATATAAACTTTCTAGTCTTGTCATTAGCTCACCTTTTGTCTCTTTAACAGAGAAAGACTTAACCATACAGAATCCTCTCATACCAAAAGTATGTTCCTTACACTTATAGCCTTCTTAAAACATTTTCCTCTCATTTACTGTAACCTTCTACAACATACTTGACCATAGCCCCTTGAATTTTAAAGTGTCCTTTTCTCCCCACAGATAGCAAACTTGACCGATTGCCAGCAGACCTCTGAGTAATCTTGAATCAGTGTTTTTAGTGTAAAACACAAAGTAAAGAGCAAGTTAACCCTGTAAATTCAAAACTTTGTAATGCACAAGAAATGATTTATGCATATCAACTCAAAGTGAAAACAAAAGTGTAATTACCAGTTAGTTAATATTTGTAATTTGATTTTTTCCTATAGGACGCAAGAGGAGAGCTTAGACTCTGTCTTGTTTCCTTGTTTGCTTTGAAGTGAAAAGATAATTCCATTTTGCCCTTTTAATTGTGGCATGCACAGTTGGGCCTAAGTCACTTGGCCCTGTGTCTTTGTTATAGCTGAGCCATCAGGCCAGCTGGCTTTTCAAATGTTCTGTTTTTTTCCTCTCTCTCTTTTTTTATTAGTCTATTTGCATCAGCCCACCTGTATATTCTGGTGTATTAAAGCTAAGCAGCTTTTTCATATCTTTATCCATCACAGTATAAATCATTTTTAAAATTACTTTTGTTTTCAGACTGATTAAACTTTTTTTTCAGTTCTCAGCTAAGTTCAGGTGACCTTCAACTCATATATTTTATTTTGTACACATATATACATACATTCACACAGGCACACAGAAGTTAATACATTCCCACTCCCAAGCCCATGGGCAATTCTAATGGGAAGGGCACCTGCAGCTGACTACTCTGACTAAAACAAGAACTGGATCAGAAACAGGTGTCAGACATAAATGTCAAGGGATGATCACTTCCTCCTTCCCCCACAGTGGGGGTGGTAACAAGCCGGTAAACAGGCTAACTGTGGGACACAACCTGGGGTAGGCCTTCTCTGAGGGTCTTGTCACATTCTGATGCCTCCTGGGGTCTGATAAGGTCTCCACTGTTGTGTAGCAGTCCCCTCACCTGACTGCTGAGGAGACTCTCAAGAAAAATTTGGAGGGCACACCATCTTGTGCACAGATTGGGGGATGAATCCCGCTGTGGCCAGCAAGCCTACACAGTGGCCCAGTGGCTAGCAAAGTGTCTTCCTGGCAAATGCACCAAATGTTGCAGAAAAATTAATTATCAAACCAAATGGAAGACTCTTTGCACCAAGGAATCTAGAAGGCGACTTTACTAATTTTTCACTAGCAGGGTAGGGGACTGTAACAGAGTCCAGATCATCAGTAAGGTGCCAGCTTTGAGTGTAGTTTAAATGCAGTTTACTAACAGGAAGTACAAGGCAGATGGCAGGTTATTACATGATTGGTTACATAAATTAAGTTAAACATTATCAGGTAAGTTAACTCTTAAATAGATTTACTTGAGTTGTTTACCATAATATCCTGGGGAGGAGAGGAGGGTGTTTAAGTGGAGTAAGCAAAGTTAAAAGTGTTCTTGACTGGGTCACTTTGTCCCAACCCAAGTCTTTGAAGCAAGTTGGAATCATCAGATTGGCCCAGTGCATTATCAGAAGAAAATCAGCTGGACCCAGATGGTCAAGGCTGATTGAATTTGGCAAGGTATTTATGTGACAGGCAGCAGGAACATAGGCAGAGGCTACTATTTGATTTTTAACTTGTTATAACATGTCTATAAGTTTGCTATTCTGTAACTGTGCTGTAACAATTTATATAATTGTGTCCTAACCTCTGTATAATGCTGTCCTCACAACAGAGCTGCCACAAATTGCTTTTTGAATATGGAAGGTAATGAATCCAGAGGAAATATATAGCAGGAAAGGATGAAGTAGGGAAATTAGAATCACAATCTTCTTGCTTTAGATAAAGTGTTCTCTCTTCACTTGTTAACGTTTTTCATCCTTTTCTTAGCTGTGCCAAAGACATAATGATTCATTACAGAGTCAGATATCATACATATCCTTCTTTACATAGCACTGAAGAACATGAAGAAATCTGACACAAAGGTTAATGGAGACAGTGTTAAGAAGTACAGCCTAGATTTCAAGATCTAGATTTCAAGATTGGTGTCATCATTTTGACCCTGGGCAAAGACTTAATTCTTCTGGACTTTCATTCATGTATTTGTCACATTTATACAGTGTCTTCTCCATTCAGGCACTGTGCTAGGTAGGCATGGATTCTATAACAGTGAAGATTACTATAGTGCTTGTAGTACTTTTAGTCTTAAGCAGGATTTAGATAATAAGTAATTACACATATATTGTGTTGTTAAAAATTAAGTGCTGTGATGAAGCCCACAGTCTTAGGAAACTGGGCTGGAGGAGGTGGACAGGAAGTTGTGCTCTGGAGAAATGGTGGTTAGGCTTAAATCTGAAACAATGGGAAGTAAAGAGCAAGGGAAGATCATTCCAAGAAGATTCTGTGGCATGTTTGAAGACCTTGGAGCAAGAGGAGCTCTTGAAGAAATGACATTAGTTTATTTAGTAAAATATGGATGGTGATCAAATACAATAACACATGTGAAAGTATTTTACATCTAAGATCCTTTATGTATGTATACTCATTTATAAAAATGTGCATGTTGTAAGAATATTGAACTGAGAGGGTTTGCTGGGATAGTGGATCAAGCCAGGACTGAGGTTCATCAACTGTTTCTTTCCAAAGTTAAAAAGAATGTGTGTTTCAGATAGTTTAAAAATATTTTAACAAGTGGGATACTTACTGTGCATATGTTGCATAGGAGACATTGTACTCTTTTGTCCATAGTGTATAGTTTATTGGCTAAGAGCACAGACTCAAGCTGTATTGCCTGAGAGGTGGAAGCTGTAGCACAGGCTAAATGATGTACTAAAAGTCATGTATCTAGTAAGTAGAGAAACTGAGCTTCCAGTTTTAGACTGTGTCCAACACTTGTGTATTTTTTTTACCTCATTGCTTCTGTGTATGAGTTACTTTTGTTGGATAATACCTGGGCTTTCATAACATGTTTCTAAGCTTTAATTCTTCATCTGTGCTGAGCTGAATGTTAATGTGTAAGTCCTTAAGGCAAAAGATCCAAGGGACTGACCACCTTTACTGAACTTCCACTTAAAAATTTCCTGACTTCTATGCCATTAAAATGTATGCCTTAAGCATTTCAGCAATGTGGTTTATTTATAGAATTGTCTTCTGGTTCATGTGTACTGGGCCTGCTTTGGGGTATTGCATTTGGGGTTGTTTATTTCTAACCTATTTTGATTTCCTGTTGCTTTGTGGATTGGTATTATGACCTGTAACAGGAAAACCAGGAGACCCACCATAAATGGAGCACCCAGATTTAGACACTGTAGATGGAAATAAACAAAACAAAACAAATTATGCATCATTATGCAACCATATTTGGATATAAGTACAAGTTAGGCATTGGCTATATTAGGCAAAAACCTAGATATAGAAGCCTCACTTTGAGCCAAGCTTTTGCTTGAGTAAGATTGGGCCATTAGCTCCAAATTTTGGATAGTAATAATCTTTCTGAGCCTTAGTTTTAACATCTGTAAAGTGGGGATTATTATATTTTCTTTATGGCATTATTGATAGGATTAAATATTAATGGGTTAAGCAAGCAGCCCAGGCCAGATCTCAGTGGATAGTAGTTATTGTTAATAATAAAATGTTTCTTCATCCAAATCTATTGGTGCAGTCTTCATAAACTGCTATGTCTAGCATCACTTGCTGTTAGAAATTCTGTCGGTAGAAATTATTTGCCTCAACTAGTTTGCTTTTCTTTAAAAAATGATAATAACAGCTACCATATTTATAAAACACTAGGCTAGGTGTTTTATATGGCATCAGTGTTTCATTTTAAGATCCGAGTTATTTTTCTCATTGATCTGGAAAGTGATGCCCAGAAAGGAAGAGTGAGTTATTTAAAGTGGAGGTTTGCTTTTAAGTCTGATTCTAGGCATGTACACATGAGTAATGATATTTATACAATTTCTTTATTATGTCTGACCCTGGCATGAATATATTTAAAAGGAAAGGTAATAGCTACCAGTGGATTTTAGCTGCCTGCTGTCTATAGGCACTGTGTCAAATGTTACCTTCTGTTGTAGTCAGGGATTACTAGGAGAACAATTATATATAGGGCACATGACTTATAATATTATTTATAATGGTCGCCCAAGAAGTCAAATACAAAAAAAGCACAGGGAATCTGTCCACACACTAAAGACCTAGAAAATCCAACTGAGGGCCTGGATCCCGTGGCAATAACCTACATGAGTTCAGCTGAAGACCTAGAGCCCATGAAAGTATCTCTCTCGTATCTATCTGGAGGCCTAAAGCCCACAGCAATGACTTATGCAAGTCTGTTTCATGGATCTGCACTGGGAAGGCCCAAAGGTCAGTGATGGAAGCCAGAAAGTCTTTTCCAGCAGGACGAAGATTTGCATCAGTAGGTTGAGGGTTCTGCACTGGAGCCTGGAAGCAATGCTCAAAGTAAGGACCAGGGCTTCCCTAAAAAGTACCACAGCCATCCTCAGTGACAGTAAGGTCCCAAGCTTTAATGATGAGAACAGCCAAGTATATATCAGGAAGCCAGCATTATGAGCTTTTTCTGTAGATTAAACAGCACACATCTTACCTCTGGAGCCAGGAAGTGATGCTCAAAATTAGGATCAGAGCTCCCCCAAAGTGAGCTGCAGCCATTCTCAGGGACAAGGTCCTGAGCACCTCTGATGATAACAGCAGAGTTCATATCAGGGAAGCTAGTGTGATGAGCTCCTCCAGGAGAACCAACAGCTCCAAAAGAACCAAGAGCTCCAAACATCACCACCGCTTAGGAGAATCCACGATGTTCCTCTATTCCTTTCCACATCTCCTTTTTATGCTGGCAACAGTCCTCAAGTGGACCCTCTACACTCAGCACTGCATTGATTCAGTTCAGATAGTGTTTAAGTTTACCATCGGTTTTCAGTCCACCATACCTTCCTAATGTCATTATCCCTCAACTCTAAGAAATAAGTATAACTCTAAGAAATAATTATCCTTATTTTACAATAGAGAATGTCAAGGTACAAAGATACTCAAGAGCATTTAGTCAGTGGAGCTGGGATGGGGTTCTGGGTCTCCTTGGCTGCAGAATCTATGTTTATACACTCCATCATACTGCATCAAAATTTTAGGAGGGATTTTTTTTTTTAAATGAAGTGTGGGACTGATTTTTGAAGATAGCAACTTCCAGGTATTTAATGATAATTGTTCTTAATTTTCAGCAGAATGATAATTAAGATTCCTGTCAGAAGCTATTAGTGTTACATTTGTCAGCTGGGACTGTGTTCTTTCTGAGGTAGCTGTAAGCTTTAGCATCTTTCTGTGATCGGAGACCTCAGAAGTGTGACATGTAACTTGTATTTACCCAGAGGAGGTTGGCATTTTCGAGTTTTAGTTCTAGATCATGGAAGACCAACCCTCAATCATGTTTCAGGCTCACATTGAAGTGCATTCTAATAGGTAATCAGCACGTAAAGAACCAAAGAAAATTTTAATTCATTGCTGATGTGTAAATTTTCCAGTCATTTTCTGCCTGTTGAAATGTTTTTCTTATTTAAAGTCCTCTTGTAGTGCTCTGCATTCCCTTTTAAAATTTCATCAGGATTTTGTACTTTTCCTCATATAGGGGTTAAATTCACATCACTGAAGATTGAGATGGTGCACATTTACTTAGCAGGCATTTTGGTCTTTGGTGTTCAGAGCCCTATAGACTGTATGTGAGCCTCAGTTTCTTAATCTCATAAAATAAGACTAACATTTTCTTTTGTGACAGTTGGAGGATTTGAGGTAATATATTTAAATTGCGTAGTACTTAACTCTGTTTATAGGAGTTGCTTGAAAATTGATACACATTTTCTGAAGTTGCAGTGGTGTCTCTTTCACTTACATCTCCTTTTTGTCTTATTCTTTTCAGAGGATATTCACAAGGATTGTCTTTAGTCATGGCCTTGGGATTAAAATGCTTCCGCTTGATCCACCCTGCCTCTTGCAATTACCTTGGAGTCTTGATCAGACCTGTTTCAGAAATTGCACTAAAGACAGTGAGTGGGAGACAACCTGACCATAGCCAACACATGGCTTATCAGGCTGTACCAGTTCGCCATTTTGCAACCAAGAAAGCCAAAGGTAGAGACTTAATGACCTCCTTCCCTTCTTCACCCCTTATATTTGGCCTTTGGTTTGTTATAACTGTTAGGGATCTCAGAGATGTAATGAATTTCTGCTGAATGTGGTGGTGCACACCTGTATTCTCAGCACTTGGGAGGCTAAAGCATGAGGATCACAGTTAGTTTGAGGCTAGTCTTAGCTACACAGTGAGATCCCATTTCAAAACCCCTCCCCCCCAAAAAAAAGAGAGAGAGAGATGTACTAAATTCTCCCCTTGAAATGATGCCTTGCTCAGTTTAGTTGATTAGTTTAAGAGGTCACAGTGACAGACTACATTAGAACCCAAGTCCTGTTTTCGTATTACCATTCCAGATCATATATTTTCTTAGTGACTGAGAAAATGCCTAGTTTATTTCCTTTAGATTTAGAATTACAAGTACCAAGCAAACCAGAATGCTTGTGGCAGGGATCAACATATTCTCTCCTTATAGGTAAATGTATGTTGAATATATAATTGAAACCAGAAGGTTTTTGGGTAAAGAGGTATTAAAGCCATAGATTTAGATGGATGATCTTAATGGCTTGTGTCATCCAAGAATGGGATTTTGACATACTGCAGGTCTCAGTTTAAATGCCACTTCCTCAGGGAAGCCTTCCCTGACCTCTTAGACTAGGTCAGGTCCCCTGTTATATACACTCATGCACGCTGTTGTTTTACCTTTGATGTACTTAGAACAGCAGTAATTAATTAATTAATCAATCATAAGATTATTGTTTGTTACCTGGTTTCCACATTGGGCTCAATGAAGAAAGCATCTGTTTCTTTGTTACTTTGTACCTAACTGGGCCTGACACAGAATATACGTTGAACAGTTTTGTTGAATGAATAAAGGAGTGACAGAAAATTATTAAACAGCCCACTTATAGTGGTGGGTCAGATAATCCATTCTCAAGGATAGTGCTAGAAATATGCTGCTAGAAATATCCCACTGACTTTGTTTATCTAGTTTCATGCTTCCCTTTGTTATTAGAAAAATTTAGAAATTGCTGAAAACTTTAATGTTAGAAGACTTACATTCTATTAAGAGTGGTAGTGGTAATAACATTTAATATGTGTTGTATTATATGTTTTAAAGTTTCCAGAGTTTACTGGTTTGTTCTGTATCATTATCCACTGAAGAAATTATAATTTTCCAGTGGAAAAAAATCTTTATAATTATCTAGTGAATCCAGATTTTGCATTTTACTAATGAGGAAACTTAGGTACATTTAGATTTGTAAAAAAATTTGCCTATAGTTATGTTAGGGGGAGAACTACAAACCTGGACCTACTAGTGTCTCCCATATTACAGTCTTCTGGACACTAGTCACTAACTGGCCTGTAAGCAGCATTTTTCGTATTCTGTGTGCTGTTCAGTATTGACATCTTTGATTGCCTCCTTAAAAATTTGTTGCTTGACTTTTGTTGTTTTGTTTTTTTGAGACAAGGTCTTGCTATGTAGTCTGGACTGACCTTGGATTCACATTGTGGCCCATATTCAGAAATAAATTCTCTTAACAAAAATGATTTCTTTTTGTTTGTTTTGTTTTTTTGAGACAGGGTCTCGCTATGCAGTTCAAGCTAGCCTTAAATTCACTGTGTGGCCCAGGATGGCTCCAAACATGCAGCATTCTTTCTGCCTCAGCCTTCCATGTTGTTTGACTTTTGAAAAGATTTATTTAAGTCTTTATATTAGAAATACTAATCCTTTGTTGTATGTGTTACATGTATCTTGTTTTCTTTTTACTTTATTTATGGTGTCTGCGTTAAAAATTGGTTTTAATGCAGTCATTCCTTTCCTTTATCACTTGTGTTTTTTGTCTTCTGCAAGGATTTTTCTTGTTCCAAGTCAGGTATGGTGGTCTACACCTACAATCTCAGTACTCAAGAGGCCAAGGCAGGAGGATCACTGCAAAGTTGAGGCCTTCATAGTGAATTTAACACCAGCTTGAACTGCATAGCAAGATCTTGTCTCAAAAAAACAAAACAAACAAAAAGAAATTCTTTTTGTCCCAAGAGAATTTATTTCTGAATATGATATGAATTAAGAATCAAATTTATGTTTCTTTTTCCATAAAGTTCATAAGTTGCGTCACTGTCATTTGTTGTTCAGGTGATGTTGAACCTGTGGTCCAAACATGCTTTGTGTTGCACACTTGATGTTGAGATTTGCTCATCCTGTGTACTTAATAATCTTTGATCTCTGTCTCTCCATCTCCTCCTCCCCAATCTGTTTTATTCTCTATTTCTGTGTATTCAACTTTTTTTTTTTAAACAGAGTCCACCTATAAGTGAGATCATGTTGTATTTCCCTATGTCTGGCTTATTTTATTTAGTACATTATTCTTGCTGGAGCAAATAGCAGAATCTTCTTTTCAAAGCTAAATAATACTCTCTCTCTCTCTCTCTCTTTATATACACATATAAAGAGAAAGGGGGAAATATTCTTTATTCATCTTTCCCTTGACAGGCACTTCAGTTGTTTTCTACATCTTAGTTATTATGAGTAATGGTTTGTTCTTTTCTTACAAACACTTAAGACTGTGCATTTCTACTTAAATACAACTTTGAGTTCTCCCTAAACATTTTTGATAGAATATTTTTATTAGGGTCATTTCTAAATACTTTCAAATTTTTGTTATAGATTTCTCCATAGTTCATGAGTATTTAGACTTTAAAATTTTTATGTATTTCTTTTTAGTCCATGACTATTTATTATTTAGAAATGTTTAAAAATTTTCAAACATGTGGTTATTTGGGGATAAGCATAATCCCACTATGATCAGAGAACATATGCTGTATGATTAATTCCTTGATATATGTTGAGATTTGCTTTGTGGAATAAAAAAAATGGTTATCTCATGTAAAGCCTGAAGCATGTTTGTGTGTTCTTTTATTCTTGGGTGCATGGTGCTATATGTCTTCATTAGATCAAGTTGGCTAATTATATGGGCAAATTTTCTATGTATTTTCTTTTTCCTTTTTAGTATTGAACCCAGGATCTTTGCACTGACCTACAAACATATCCAGCCATTATTTTTCAATTTTTATTTTGAGGCATGGTCTTGCTAAGCTGTTCCATAGCCCCAGGTGGACTCAAACTTGCTGTCCTCCTGCTTCAGCCTCCCAGAGTGCTGGGATTACAGGCATGTGCTTTGTTTACTTTTTTATTTGCTTAGTTTATCAAATTCCCTACCATATGCATAGTACTTTTTAGCGTTTCAGTGGCTTACTTTGTATTCTTGTAGTAATTTCACAACATAGACATTATTATTTCTTTTACAACAGAGAACTTGATACTGAGAAAGAGTAGCTTGCCCAAGGTCATAAATCTAGTATACATTAAGGCCATAATTTTAACTTGGAATAGCTGATTATCAAGTCCGTGCCCTAAATAATGTCTTGAGAATGTATGCAGCACAAAACTGGGAACCTAGTTGACAGTAAACACAGGCTTCTTTTTAGGATAATGACTCTCTTTTTAGGATATAGGCTCTCTTTTTAAAGATACTATTTCATAATTTTCTAGCACTTGACGTTTTATCCTGCACAAAGTAGACACTGCATCAGTTGCTTATTGTCTCTGTGTCTGCTGCTATTCTTCTATTCACTGAATGTTTACTTTCTAGCCAAAGGGAAAGGACAGTCCCAAACCAGAGTGAACATTAACACAGCTTTGGTTGAAGATATAATCAGCTTGGAAAAAGTGGATGAAGAAATGAAGACTGTGATAGAACTACTCAAGGATAATTTCAATAAGACTCTTAATATAAGGACTTCACCAGGTTAGTTACCAATGTTTTGGGAAAGGTCTAGTAGAAAGAATGTGTCTTTGACAGAGCTGAGTTTTAGTCCTAACTTTGGCCCTGACTTAATGGTGACCGTGGGCAGTTATTTTGGGTTCTCAGTTTCCATGTTTGTCTGCTGTGAACTAAACATTGTGTGGGTACACAGAAGTAAACAAAAATAATTGTCATTGCTTTCATTAAATTGTGCTCTCAAAAAATAGGAGTTTTATTATGACTATACTATAAACATATCTAGATGTTTAGGCTCACAGTTCTGATATCGTTATTCTGATGTTTCCAATTCGTCCTACTTAGCAGTTCTTATCCCTTACTGGGAACCAATAGCTGCAAACCTGCCTACCTGAGGCCTTCCTATACTCCTGAGCTTGACCAGGAAGATTCCTTTTGGGTTAATAGCTTCCTGAAAGTGACTTTTCTAAGTGGGAAATGTCAGAACTGTCTAGGAGAACCGTTTGCAGATGTGATGGAGAAGTAAGTTGTCAGCTAATGGTGCATGCAAGCAGGAAAAATCCAATTGCTGTGAAATTGGCCTTTTGCAAATTGTCATCATCCTATAGTTAAACCTGGATCCCCTCTGAAGTATCTGTGGGAGTTGGGGCTGCTCCCACTCACATCTTGATTGGGGAAGTTCTTAAGGAAACTAGAAAATATTTTATGAACTAGTTTTTAAGAAAGTTGAAAAATACCTGGCTCCACTTAGAAATACTCTCAGAAACATACTAGTTCAGAGATGAGATCCAGTATGAAACTAGAAGACCATTCGCATCATTTGTCAACCTCTGGGCTGGGGCACTTCTGCCTTTGCTGACAGTAGAGCGTGCCATTCAATCTCTCCCAACTGTTTATTTTAAACTTGCTTATTATTTTAGGTATGAAACTGATAAAGTGTTTTGTCTCCCCTGTGCTTTCTGGCCTCTTAACATTCTGCAGCCGAAACCAGAGAGCAGTTTGAGAGGAGCTCAGGGAGAAATGTGATACTTAAAATTAGCCAGCAAACTCTACTCTTGTTGAACTTAAAAAGATGATGGGCCTGGAAAGAGGTTGGGAGTGTAATTTGTTAAATGTTAACCTCTGAGAAAATGAGGGGCAAAAATGAGGCTGAGGGAGATTCTCGCTAGGGACAGATTGAGGGAAAAGGATTTGATGCATTATGTCAATACAGATTTAGGGAATGGCAACCACCACAATTGCATACCTAAATGCCCATATTGGGACTTCTGTGGCAAAGGATCTTATGGCAAATCTGGAAAGCTAAATTAAGATCCATTTTCAAAAGGCCTCCAGTTGGTATTTCCTTTTTCCTTCTTTTTCTTTAGGATTATGTTTTTGTAACATTCTGTGTAGAACCTGAAGCTGTGAAGGGATTGGGAGAAATAGGCTAAACTTAGCAAGTCCTTTTTTTTTTTTTTTTTTTTTACCAGATTCTTCCATATCTTCTTTCATTACTGTCTGAACTAGCAGGCACTTTTGCTCTTGCATTTTTGTCTTCACTCCCTTAACCTCATACTAGGCAAGCGCCTTATACTGAGCTACATCCTCAGACCTATTTGATACCTTTTGATAGCTAAGTTATGAGTTTATATTGTGTTCATTCTTGTTTTCTTTCCATCTATCCATCCATCTGTCCACCCTAACCCATCCATCCTTCTATCCATACTTTAGTCTGTGAAAACTTTTTTTTTTTTTTTTGCAGGGGGTACCGGGGATTGAACTCATGATGTCACACTTGCCAGGCAGGTGCTTACACCACTGAGCTAAATTCCCAGCCCCAATCACACTTATTCTGAGCTGATTACTTTAATAGGTGCTGTGAACACAGAAAGAGAATACATTGTTTCCATATTCCAGGAGCCTAGAACCTAGTAGGAAGGGTCAAACCAATCAAGCAACATGTGTAAAACAATATGGCAAAATGAAGTGGTGAAAATTGTGGCTTTGGAGATGGTCAAATCTGGGCTTGAATTTGGGCTCTATTATTATTTTGTTGAAAACTATTACTTTTTTTTTTTTTTGGAGAGGGTGAGCTGTCTTTATTAGTATGTGTTTGTACTTCATGATGATTATATTAATCATAGGGAGTTGGTACATGTACATAACACATCTTAATTCTTTTTTTTTTGTCTTTTTGAGACAAGTTCTTGCTATGCAGTTCAGGCAGGGCTTGGGCTCATTTTGTAGCCCAGGCTGGTCTCAAACTTGCAAAGGATTCACCTGCCTTAGCCTCCCAAGTGCTGGAATTGCAGGAGTGCACCACCATACTCAGATTTCACATTTTAATTCTTTTTTTTGTCCTGTCTCCCTTCCACTCCTCCCTGCTCCTTCCATCTTTTGCAAATGGTCCTTTTACCATTTACAAAAGCTCTATTTCCGTTTTTTTCTCTCAGTTTTTTTTATTTCATCCCTTTTACATTCTCCATACTCTTCCCTTCCTCTGTCTTTTATTGTCCTTTGATTTGAAAAAGACTTCCCTACATTTTATTATCTTTTACCTTGCTCTTTATTTATATTTTGTGTTTCTCATATACAAGCTCATGTGTCTGATTTATTTCACTTAATATTATAATCGCAAGGTGCCCACACTCCATTATTTTGTTTTGTTTTTTTTGCTGTGCAGTTCAGGCTGCCTTGAACTCACTGTGTAGCTCGGGATGGCCTTGAACTTATATTGATCCTCTTCCCTCAACCTTCTCAGTGCTGGGATCACAGGCATGCACCACTATGCCGGGCCCAGGCTCCATTAATAAGAGATGGGAGTTTGGGCAAGTTGTTCTCTATGCCTCAAGTTTGCTTGTCTATAAAATGTTGGAAGTAATAATAACTATATCACAGGATTATTGTGTTGAGAGAATTTAGCATGATGTATTGCTTGTAGGAAATGCTCAATAAATTTAGGCTATCATTATTTATATAAATATACCAGGATGTTGGAGACTCTTAAGAGGAGTCTTTAATCCAACTAAGGTGAGACAAGACTTCTGAGATTAGACACTACTGTTGCTGAGTGTTAACGAGGAATTATCTGAGCAGAAGAGTATTCTCAGTAGAAAGAAAATTTTAAGGAAAGCTCCTGAAACAAAAGTATATTTGAGAAACTAGTTTTTTTGCTTTGTTTTTTGGTTGCGATTTTTTTTTTGGACAGGGTCTTGCTGTGTAGCTCAGGTTGGCTTTGAACTAACTTTGTAGCCCGAGCTGACCTCAAGCTCGCGACCATCCTTCTACCTCAGCCTCCTGAGTGTTGAGATTACAGGCTTGTGCCATCATGCCCAACAAGAAACTGTAAATAGATTATTTTGATTAAGACATAGAAGAATGTGAAGAAGCAATAATAGTTAACATTATTGGGACACAGTATCAATACATTTCATATTGCCTTTCATTTAATCCTCATAAAAATCCTCTACAATTTTTATGTCTCATTAGAGATCAGGAAACAGCTCTGGAAATTTGAAGGGACCTGCCCAGTGTTTCATAATCTGGAAGTGACAGAATTGGTATTTGAACTCAGCTATTTGGTCTTCAGATTCTGGCATCTTTTACCGTTTGACCTCCTGGACTTTCCCAGGTTGGTCAGTAGCGTCAACAATTTGCTTTTGACATTGAATCTGATTGAATACTTCAAATCAGATCTTCGGCTAATACATTATGATACTGTATTATTTTAACACATTTTGCCGGAACAACTCCAGTTTGTTTAAAAGACTCATTCTATCCTTCTCCCTTTTTCTTTGTGTCTCAGAATGAGCCATCCATGAGTAGTTCCTACTGTGAATGGTAAGGATTTTCTTCTAGTTGTCATTTGCATAGGAAATCAGGGAATTTGAATAATGTCCTATCTGTAACTGTGGCTTTGTTGCTTGCCTTCTTGGATTTCTGAAAATTTTACTCATAGAGTTTTCCAGAATTCAAATAAGGATATGATAACAATGAAGTATTAATAGAGTTTTGTTTGTTTATTGTTTTAAGTGGGCTTGTTTCTGAAGGGGATTTAGGCACCAAAACCAAGAGTGGTATAAGGGTATGTCAGAGTCTTGTGAGTTTAGAAAAAGTCACAGGATCCCACAAAATCACAGGCTCTCACTTCTCCACAGAATCAAAATTGGGGGGGGGTGCTTAGAAATCTAAATGAAAAAGCTCCCTAGTGATTTCCGATGCACAACCAGATTTGAGTTCGACTTACGTAAGGTGAGGAACCTTGATTGATATCAGAATTGAGCACAGCTGAGTTTTAGTGTAGGTCTCTGATTTTCTTTTTGTTAGCTATATGATCTTGCCTCTTCTATCTTTCACAAGACACATATTCTCATATCTTTCACAAGTCACATATTCTTCTTGTAATGTACAAGAAGTAATAATAATGCGTTTTGTAGGATAGGTATAAGAACTAAAAGGAATAATAGAAAACTTGTTTGTGTTTAGATTTTGTTTTTTTATACTTGGTTTATATTTAGCTATAGTCCTTTAGCCCCTACTTTAATTCAGAAGGTATTTTTTAACTGGGTTGGGAACCACAGCCCCGAGAAGATAAGTAACTTTCAGAGGTTTTATAGTTAGTAAATGGTTTAGTTGCTGTTAGGGTGATCGGTTTTATTTCTAAAAGCTCTGTGACACAGGCAAGTCAGAATAGCTGCCTACCCTGGTTCCTTAGTAAGCAGTTCCGATCTAGATACCCACATTTCAGCCTTTTTTCATGATATGACACTGCTACTCCTACTAAAGCCCCTTGAACAGTCTTATCACATAGGATCCCTGAATGTTTGTAGAATCTGAACTAGGGGTTTAGATGTGGAGCTTCTTAGGTCATTTGGAATTCTAAAACCATGTAATTTTTCTTTTAGGATCCTTTGATCATATTACTGTGGTGACTGCTGATGGGAAGCTTGCTTTAAACCAGATTAGCCAGATCTCCATGAAGTCACCACAGCTGATTTTGGTGAATATGGCCAGCTTCCCAGAGGTAAGGTGACCTTGCTGAGAGGGTCCCTCTCTACCATCGCTTTTGGAATGGAGGAGGTTGAGTCAAGTCAGGAAGAAGTGATCTCTTCAACTTGTGATGAAACAGAAAACTTACAAAAGGGAACTCAAGGATAAAAAAAGCTCTCTTCCTCTTTGAATTCCTTTTATGTTGAGCTCAAATGTGATAGGGACCAAGCAAGTAATTTAAATTCTGAAGTGAACTCCATCTAAGAAAAGTAATAGTGGAGATACAGCGACTGATGCTTGGCCGGGGGGGGGTGGGAAATGGACACACCTCTGGTAAACTGTAGGGCTGGTGCTCAATCTGAAGGGGGCACCTCTGCATAGTTCCTGCTCATCATCATTGTAGGCCTTGTAATCATTGTTAACAAATATTGTGATTTTCTTGCCATAAGAAGCTGTTTACTAAATGTTGATGACTAATTCATTTTTCTCTTTTAAAAACTTTGTGACAAATTAATCAGCCAGAAATACTTGCGGGGCTTTGTGACACCTGCATTGGTAGTTGGAGAAGATCCTTCAGGAATCACATTTCTTTTAGATTAACCTTTTCAGAATATTGTGCGGAGCATGATAGAAGAGTAGGTGATGGGGTGCAGTCTCGAAGGTATATGATTTTAAGTCTAGTTGTGGAAAATAATTGGGCCTTACATGGATCTACTAGGAACTGGCCTGAATTGAAAGTACTACAGGAACTGGGAACTGGTCCCATCTCTGGCTGTTTGGCTTTGGGCAATTGTCTTCATTCAGTGGGCCTCCAATTCCACACCTGCCAACATGAAATTTTAAAAATCTTCCTGTTCTGATGGTCTATTTCAGTAGCTCTGCCCTAAAGCAGTAGACCAAAGTTGAATATGCTGGATTTGACAAAGGGACTGTACAAAGGGAAAGCTCTTACTCTGGATGTGCTGTTTTGAATCAGAGGGCTCTTTTAAGTAATGTGTCAGGCACACTTGTGGGGATACTGTTACCACTGTCATCCTCCATTCTCCATTTACAGCCAGAGTGAGCTTTTAAAAATACTGTACATACTGGATTACATCTTTCCCAACGTTAAATCTATCAGGTGATTTAAGTAATCTTTAAGAAATTAAAAGTCCAAAATCCTTATTGTAATCCAGAAAACCTTGCATGGTCTGACCTCTCCCTGTCTCCATTCTTTCCAGTCTTGTGTCATCCTTGCACATTGCTCTGTTCACATTGGCATTTCAGTTCTTCAGATATACCAAGTCCTTTGCAACTTCAGGACCTTTGCATATACTGTTTTTTTGCTTGGAACACTTTTGGATGGCAACATAAATGTCACTTTTTTGGGGGAAGCCTTCCATAATTTGCCAAATCTAAATTTTTCTCACATGCAGCACAATTTTTATATTGCATTTGCCACTGTTAATAGTTATACATAGATTTACATGGTTATTTCCATCTCATTTTTATTAGGTTACAATTTTGAAATATACAAGTCATATCTAACTTGTTCATTGTGCCATTTATCAAAGTTCCTGGCACAAGGAAGCACTCAGTAAATTGAGGAGGAAGAATACTGGTCATTAAGTTGATAGAAGCGTGGCACTCATTCCTAGTGTTACTGAGGAGCACAGAAGTGGACGAAAAGGGAGCTGTCAACTTTCCCTTACTGGCCCTCTCCAAACCACTGAGGCCTCTCTTTGCCTTGTTCATCTAATCCCATAGGCATTGTGGGCCAATTTAGGGACTAGCCTCCTAATTACACAGCTTGAAGACCTCATCAGGCAGATTGCTTTTCAGAGCCAGCCACTTCTGATATTAAATAGCAAATGGTATTCACAGAAAAAGCATCTGATTGGCTACTAGAGCATTTTAGGAGGCAAAAGGAGATATTAACAGCTTAGTTTTTTCTTAAGAAGTTGGAGTATACTGTCATCTTTCAACCAAGATATCTTTGCCATTTCTCCAAGTAGAAATATCCTAGGTTTTACAAAAAGTTTAACAAGTACCACATTAGAGAGGTTCATTTTCAGGGATGGTGTGAGATGCATTGTCTTTTGAATTCCTTTATCTCATCTGGTGTATATATTAAACAAATAGCTTTAACTAAACATTTCCTTCCTCCAACTTAGAAGCTATCTATAGAATACCCAGTTTCATAGCTTCAAAATGTTGAGCTAATCCACTGTGTTTATATAATCCTTTTCTGTTTCACATGCAGTTGGCTTTCTTTCCAAGTGTGAGCATTTCTGTGTCATGCCATAGTGACATGATGCAGATTTACATGCATAATCTTTTGAATTCATTGAAGACAGAAAACTGTGTTACATTTGTTTAATACGTGTCCTGCTTTATAAATGATGTACACAGTTGCTGCCTCCCATAAACTTGCCTGAAGCTAGAGTTAATTATGGAAAAGGAAACAAAAACTACAATATAATTTGAACAAAACATGGCAAATAAAAGAAGAAATTCCACAGGTTCCATTATTATTCTTGTAGAAGGAAAAGAACTGATACATATGGAGTATCTGTTGTGTTGCCAGTTGCTTTTGTATCTTTTGTTTCACAGGATCAGCAGCAAAAATTATTATTTTATTTCTTAGGTAAGAAATTGGAGGCCCAGAAGTAAAATATCTCTAGATTCACTGTAATGATAGAACCAATTTGAGCATAGCTGTTTGACACAAAAGTCTATTTTTCTTTCACTTGTTCATTCATTAATTCAACATGTATTTTCTGAGCAAGTGTTAGGGTCTGTTTGAGGTTCTGGGAATTGACTGAGGTTGTGACCTGACAGGATATTTAATTTTCTTATGTCTGTCTGTCTATCTATCTATCTATTCATTCCGTGCCTCCTCCTTTTTCTCTCTGCTTCCTGGCTGCCATGAGATGAGCAGCTTTTCCTTTGCTATGCCCGTCTGCCATGCCTTCCTGGCTTGGTGCCAGCCAACTATGGACTGAAACCTCTAAGATCTGTGAACCAAAACAGTCCTCTCCTTTTTTCTATTGTGGGTATCAGGTTCTGTGTCTTAGCGATGAGAAAGTGACAAAGATAACTTGAACCCAGGTTCTAAAGGACTGGTTCACTAGTTTATCAAAGTTTTGTCATTATTTTTCTTCAGATGGAGGTCAAGCAGGCATAACCAGTCAGTCAGTTTTGCCACTTTAGAGCAGCCAGTTCCTGGGATATTGGTGAGTACTCTTTTGCAGTGAGGGGTAAAGACTAAGCTGAGAGATGGAAATTCTATGTGGATATATGTCTTTTTGTTTGTTTGTTTGGACCATGAGTAGTTCAGGCATCGTATTGGGAAAATGACTCTTGATTTCCCTAAGTTCAGCAGCCTATCATGTCAAACCAAAATATACATATCTAGAATAGAAGAACTGCTTCTTTCAGTAGATTTCTTTTGTAGAATGAAACCACACTTAGTTAACATTTTTTCTGCCAATAAAAAAACATGGAAAAGTTAAAATACAAAGTAAAGTTTTGAGGGGTTATATACATGAAATAAAGTAAGGTGAGTTTTTCTAATAGATTAAAGCTAATCATTAACAAACTGTTACTAAGCACTTACTATGTACTTACCATTGTGCCTGGTACTGTAAAAGTGTAAATACTGAGCCATAGTTCTTGCCCAGCTCAATAGTATGGTGAGACAGTACTCTTGTTCCCCACAGGAGAAAGCTATATGGAACTACTTGGGCCAGACTGTCAGCAGGAGGTGGTGTTGATTGTAGATTGCCAGCCATTCAGTGAGAAGTTATAGAAGAGGATTGAGAGATTTGAGATCAGAATACCCCTTTAAATTGGAGATTATCCTTTTAGAGTTAGCTGTAGAAACCAGTGCTTAATTTTATTAAGGAATGTGGTTGTTCTCTTGCAGAGAAAAATTGATTTCATTTCTTTTTTCCTGCTAACTTTAATTAATCCCTAATTCCAAATTATTTTTGACTAGTTAAAAATTCAACTTTTTAATGTCCTAATTACTGTATATATTCAGCTTGGGCATCTGTAAAAAATATAAAGTAATATTATTAGACTAAATATTCAGTCTCCTCTTAACTCTGCCAGTAACTGGAAGTGTGATGAGTTTGGTCCTCACTCCATCTTTCTTGGCTCTTAGGGAAGACCATGTCTATGCTTAGGGATTAGACCGTACCCTACAGGTCCCTGTATACCTAGTAAATGGGCTGTGCTTGCTTGTGCTGGTCCTTTCCAGCTCTGGTAATTTGTGGTCAGAGGTGCTGTTTTAGGAATTTACTATTTTAGGCACTGACTACAGATTCTGTGCATGGCCTCTTCAGGGAATTACTCATCTCTGTGTAGTATTTTATCTTTTTGACCTTATAGCAACACCTCATGTAATTGGGGATTTAGCTCAGCGGCATAAGTGCCTGCCTTGCAAGCACGTGGTCCTGAGTTGGATCCCTGGTACTGCTAAAAAAAAAAAAAAAAAAAAAAAAAAAAAAGAAAGGTATAGGGCTGGGAATATACCTTAGTGGCATAAGCACCTGCCTGGCAAGCGCAAGGTCCTGAGTTTGATCCCCAGTACAAAAAAAAGAAAAGAAATGGATAAACTATTTAGGCATCTTCTCTGTACAATGATAACAAATATCTGAAAAAATAAAATAGATGTGTATCAACCCCTATTCATTTAAACTATAAAGTCCAGGGGGAATTAGAAGCCAGGAATTTGTCTTGTATCCAAGTGACATTGATTGGCTCTGATCAAACCTAAAACTCTTTTGAAAATGTCAAAGGCCTTGTCTTCATGAATTCCATATTGTTGTGCTAATGGAGTTAACTCTCTCCCTGGCTACTTTCTTTTTATCCTTTATGATTGCATACCAGGTGTAGTTGCAGCATTGATCAAGTATGAGGCAAGGCACTTTCGTAAATCAGCATATTACTATGCCAGCTGTCATATTAGTGAGCACGTTTGTCCGAGGAACCCTAAAGGATGTTGGGTAGGACAGCAGCGCATTGGCTAAATGATGACATCTACTCAGCTTTTGGGGGGAGTTTTATGCCTTTTTAATAAAGATGTATAATTTATGCCCTGTCTGATATTACTTGGTGCCAGGCACAGAACAAAACACATTGCTCATGTTATTGCACTAAGGGTCGGGTTTAGATGCCACATCTTTGAAGATTGTGAAAGGGTAACTCAGAGCCTTGTTGCTCAGGGCCATGTGGTTATCATAGCTGAGTTTGAACTGAGCTCATTCTGACTCCAAAGCCCATGCTTTCAACTACACTACCATACTACCGTTTCTAGAGCCCACACCAGTGGAGATTGATTGTACACTGTGAGTGAGTTTGGTTTGAGTGTAGATATGAATGAGTTAAATTTATTTACTCATTCCAGTCAGCACTGGTATATTCTGAGTGTAAAATGTCAATTGGAACTTTTAGAGTATGAAATCTTTCGTCTGACTTTACACCAATCCTTGCAGAGACCAGCCCTCCTCCCTTGAGGATTTATTGTGGTTTTGATCTGTGTTGCCTCAAACCATTGAAATCTTTTCAAAGAAGTAGAGCTGTTTTCTTTTTATTTTTTCTTCTTCTTTTTTTTTCCTTCCGCAGTACATTGGTACTAGGAGTGGACATAGTTTGCTATTCAGCTTGATCAAAGCACTCTACACCAATGTAACTTCCTGATCTTACTGGTAACAGAACTAAATGTTTCCATGTTCTGCCAAGATGGGTTGCCAGTTATCGACAGAGGGCTTGCATCTGGTAATAATTATTTACTAATTCTGTTTACCTTTTGATCTGGTTTTCAGTGTACAGCTGCAGCTATCAAAGCTATAAGAGAAAGTGGAATGAATCTGAACCCAGAAGTAGAAGGGACGCTAATTCGGGTACCCATTCCTAAGTAAGTTTGGCTGAAGTTCACATAGTTCATGAAGCGGAGTGATTGTCTTTGGAAGAAAACCAATGCCTCACTATACTGTCAGGCCAGTAGTATGTTTTACCTGTATCTTTCATCTTAACAAATGTCTTTCAAAATCACGTTTACTGATTTAGAAATATTTATTGCATATGTATTATGTGCTAGATGCTGGGTATGTAGCAGTAAGGTTGAGAAATGTCTTGTCCTCATGTAGTTTACATTCTGGTTGAGCAATTAGAGTAAATAGGTAGATAATGAAATGGTATGAAGAAAGATAAACCAATGGCATACAATAGAGTGTGACTTGGTGAGGATGATTGTGGCAGGGCAATAGCTTGGGAGGACTCTTTAAGAAAGTAGTGTTTCTTCTGAGACCTAAATGTTCTTGGAAGAACATCACCAGCCTAGGGGAAGAATATTCCAGGCAGAGTGAACAGAAGCACAAGGTTCCCAAATCAGAAAAACACCTTGACATCTGTAATCTCTAACCCCTGCTTCTTGAAGAGTACTCCTTGCTAGTTGAGGAATTTTAGGCATAAGAACAGAACATGGTTAGTTGTGTAAATAAATAAAACTTAAAAATTTAAATGACTAGTCCGCAGATAGCTCAGTGGTACAGTGCCTGCCTGGCAAGCTCAAGGTCCTGAGTTCTATTCCTGGTTCCCCCCCACAGACTAAAAATGTACATTGATTTTTAATTTAATAAAGGAAATATTTAGTTTAATTTTTAATTTACTATTTAATAAAGTAAACTAGTGTGTATGGAACTTAAGAGAGAGTGAGTTGGACTGGTCAGGAGAAGCTGATGGTGTCAGTTTAATAGGCCATGGTAAGGAGTTTGGAAGCAACTGGATTGGAACAAAGGATTAATCTGACAGTTTACTTTACTCTGGCTGCTATTAACATGGAATGTAGAAGACAGAGTAGACACAAGGAAAGTTTTCTTTCCAGTTACAGGAATCTAGGTTCTGAGAGGTAAAGTAGTATCTCTGAGCCTGTACAGCTTATACTGATTCTGGCAACTAAATCCAGGTTTAGTGGATTCCCAAGCCTCATTACAGCAACAAGAATAATCCCAACACTGAGAGACTACAAACTTTCTGAGCTGAAATTTTTCCTGTCATATGTTTGCTTGTGTCCTTAGTAATTTATAAGGCTGAAATAACACTGTGCTTTGTTTTTTTTTTTTTTTTTTTGGTACCAGGGATCGAACTTACGACCTTGTGCTTGCCAGGCAGGCGCTTACCCCACCGAGCCAACTCCCCGGTCCCAATACTGCTTTGAAATCATGTACATTAGAAACAAATAATCTAGTGTTTAAAATTCAGATAGACTTGGGCTTAAATCTAGTAACTATTTGCTTGGTAAGTTTATTGATTTGATCAGTGAATCTTTGGAGAATATGTTACCAGGCTCAGCTATGGAGTTACAGACCTGATGTGTGCCTTTGTGGAGCCCACAGGCTGTGTGCCAGGTCCTTTGTTTGGGTTACTGCCAGCTTACTGCTTACTTGTGGAAGCTATTGTGACACACAGTTGATAGACTAAAATACTGAAGTTCTGAGAAATTAAGGGTTGCCCAAGATCACATAGGCAGTAAGTAGTGGTCAGGATTTGAATCCAGAGTTGTTCTGTTACTTTCTGGGTAGATGAATAATTTTGGAAAGTGTTAAGTGTACTCATGGACATTAGAACCAAAGTCTACAATTTTTTTAGTGGGTTTATTTCCTAGTTCTTGCTTTCTGTCTGCAGAACCTTGGAAAAGCTATTTTGCTTCCCTGAGTTTTGGGAATATCACATAAAAGAGTTTTTCTCAGGTCCCTTCTGAAATTGCAGTATTCAGTGTTGCTATAAATTTGTGCAGCTAAATATTCATTGCTGACTTGGATTCTTCTTAGAGCAGCTAGTTGTGTGCCACTTTCTTTCAAGGATCAGTGATATAACGCACACCTCTGCAGCCCCCAGGAATTAACAATTGCCTTTCGTGCATTGCGTGCAAGTTTGAAAGATCCATGAGTTTAACTCAACTTTTCAAAGATGTGGGCATTATTATTATTTTTTTTTACAATATTTTAGCTTGTTTAATGAGTACAATCTAAGAAAAAATTGATGGAGCAAAACTGTCTGCTGTAACAAACCTCATTTTTTGGTATACTTTCATTCCTTTGACAAGGTGGTAGGGTCATGAGGCCCCTTACAGAATTATGTGCTTCGTAGTTTTCCAGATAAAAAAATGAATGATCTGTTCTGTATTATGGAGGCTGTGTCATGTGAGAGGATAAAGGTTGATTTAGAAGTAAAGAGGTCCAAGGTTTTTATTAGATTTTGGCACTGACTTCCATATGACTCTGGGCACCATCACCCTACTAGCTTGCTGCCTTCTACTTCCTTATTTGTAAAGTAGCTGGAAGTGTACATAACGACAAGCAGAGATTTGGTGAGATTAGTACAGTATAGAGAATAGATTAAGCAGTATGAAAGAAACCACATAAATATAAGATGCTAATATTTCAGTAAACTTAACTTTCTATTCAATATAATTTAGGACAAAAGAAAGGAGCAAGAAGAAGCTAGTAAGTTGAACATCTACTTTGTACTAGGAACTTTTAGATGTTTGACATACACAGGGAATGCAGAAAGGTATAATGGTTAAATTTATGGTGTGGTGTCACATAAGTGTGAAATTCAGTTTCAACGCTTCTGCTTTAAGCTGTGTGACAGTGGCAACTGTTTTTGTGTTTCTTCATCTCAGAGAGCTCAGCTGAAAAGTGAAAATTTATGGAACAGTGTGAGTTACACAAAACTTAGTAAACACCCAGTTAATGCTAGCAAATGTTGCTGTTTCCTTACTTCCCTTTCACAAATAGGTAAGATCATTCCCTTTTAGGGATTAGAAAATTGAAATTCAAAGAGGTGAACCATTAGCTCTGGGTCGCACAGCTGGTGAGTGGTAGAGCTATGAAGAAAGCACACCAAAGCTTATGTTAGGAGTTTTGGAGTTACAGAGAATAAGCATAAATAAGCATAAATTCAGTTTCTGATATGTTTTGTTTGGTAGTGGTGGTGGTTGTGGTGGAGGAGAGGGCTCTGTGGAATGAATGAGGGGTGGGTTGAGCTACAGTCTCAAGGCTTTAAAAATTTGAGGCAGGGTCTTCACTTAGTTGCCCATGCTGGCTTCAAACCCACTGTCTTTTTGCCTCAGCATCTCTGAGATGATAGGCATGTATCACCATGCTTGACCAGTTTCTGATTATAAAATTTCATGTTTAGTTCTGGGTAAATTTTGCCTTTCCTGATTAATCGTGATTCTTCACTGCCTAGTGATAGTTGTACATTTACTTTTTGCCTTAGCTCTGGTTGCCCAGAATTAAGTTTCATTTTAAGTTGCAGCAGATCTCAGCTACTGTCTCACTATCATTATACTCCTCTGATTCTTATATTCTTATTTAAATGAGTCTGTCGAATATGTTACTCATCAGATAATCTGCCTCTGATCTTTTTGGGGAAGTAGGTAGAAGATTAATCCTAAATCAGTAACAGGTCATTCTTGCCACCTGAGTGGTCCTTATCAAATCCTCTTTTTTCAGCCCCTGAGGATTAGGTTTGTGGCTGTGAGTTTTTTAATCATGGCTCTCACTTCAAATATTCTTATGCCTCAGAGACTTTGAATTATTTTCTTCTCCAGTGACAATGTATATATTTGGGTTTTTTTCTCTGATAAGTGTTCTTTGGAATGTTGGAATATTCTTTTCTATTTATGTGATCATATTTTGGGTACCATTTATGAACCACATATCCTAGAGATACATCATCTGGCGATGCTGAACTGAACATTTCACACTTGTTTTTCAGATTCACTGAATACTGTGGGACAAGGAACCAGTTTACTTTGTTGTTCTTCTAGTAACCATGTTTTAATGATCTTCTAAAGCCTCACTCCCTGTTCTGCTTGGAATGGCACTGTTGTTATAGGGTGGCTATAATTGGGAAAGAAATGAATATATATTGCGAGGGTCTTTGGTGTCACTATTGCTGCTTGATTGTTTGAGCACTTGTTTGCAACAGAATTGTTAAGGGTGAGCTACTTAGAGACATGAACATTTCAAAGCCGGACAACCATGTGTAGCACACCCAAGTGACCCCTCCCTTGGTCTCCTGACCCAAATTTGACATTACTCTTTTAGGAAACCCTAATGGTATTTGAATACCTCCTTTGGTACTGCCTCTGGTATTGCCTCTGTGTAATAGTACTATGTAAAGTGACTGCTTTCTATGAGCAAACTATTATGTTTAACTCATTTCATTCTGCTATTTGCTAGTTTTTATAGATGAGCAGTGTAAGCCTAACAAATATTAAATAACTTCTAAGTTCATTTAAATAGTAAAGATAGAGTTGAGGATCATTTATATAGTAAAGTTCACTTAAATAATAAAGATACAGTTGAGGATCAAATCTGTTTGGCTTCAAAGTCTATATTCTTACATCTACGAACTTCTAAGAGTACTTTCTGTTTTTTGGTTTGCTTGTTTTTGTAGTAAAAGGCAATGGAAGAATTTTAAAATTTAATTATTGTACTAGATTTTTGTCACTAACTTAGTTACTTTTCTCATTGCTAAGACAGAATACCCAGTACCAAAAGTTAAAGGAAAAAGGGTTTATCAGACTTTGCAGAGATTTCAATTCAGAGTTGGCAGGTTCCAGGTCAGGGTGGCATGGCAGAGGGCATTGCAGAAGAGAAATAGTCCATGACAAAACAGGTCAGATAGACAATAATAAGCAAGCAAGGTAAAAGTAACAAGCCACCATACTCTTTCTCTCCCTTGTATCAGGGTACCCACCCCTTGGGTGGGTAACACACCTTTAATCCTAGCATCACTCCCTTGATCCCAGCATCATACATCCTAGATCCAGTTACCTCTGGAAAACCCCACCTATGACTGCATGAGGCTCTGGGGGGACATCTGGATACAAACCATAACAGTCACTATGACAATATACCTGAGAAAATCAACTTATGAGAGAGAAGATTTATCTTAAGGTTTCAGTCCATGAATAGCTGGCTCCATTGATTTTAGGCCTGTGGCAAAGGAGAAATATCATGGTTGATACTGGATGTGTGCACACTGAATGGTGCTGCCCACATTCAGGGTGGGTCTTCCCTCTCAGTTTGTTGTCCCACAGACCAATCAGTGGTCTCAGGAAACCTCATTACAGACTCATCCAAAAGTGTGTTTTACTAAATTCCTGGGAAGTTCACAATTCAAATTGATGATCAAAATTAGGAATCACAATTATATAGTAATACAAACTATGTGGAACATAATTACTAAAGCTCAAATCAGGATGTACGATCTGACAGTGAATTTGTATGCTATTTTTTGGTTAGAGAGGCAGTCTGGGATACTGGACACTTTAAAAATCTAACCCTTTAAGCTATAACTTAACATGTAATAAAATGAACATGTAATAACATAACATGTTATTACATTAATAACATGTAATAATTATCATATATGTACAGGATGATGAATTTTGAACAGGTATATATGTTCATTTAACTACCACCTCTACATGATATATATTATAACAATTCATTTATCTCAGAAAGCTTCCCCCACCCCTTGGCAGCTCAGTCCCCAATCCTCTTCCTCTGAGTCCAATCATTTGTCTGCTTTTATAAAAATAGAGTTTTTATACTGAAATATAGAATTTCTAGGAAATTCATAAGTTTATTAAATAGATATTTATTGAGAACCTTCTATGAGCCAGACAGTTTTAGACATTAGCGATAAAGTACTAAACAAGTCAGGCAAAGCTAGGGAGGTAGTCATACTGTCTAGGATGTGTGTGTGTGTGTGTGTGTGTGTGATAGAGACAGGCAGACACAGGATGGGGGAGCCCTAAAGACAGTGAAAGGAAATAAAGAATTCTGTGGGTAGAGCTGGTTAATATAAGGGAGAAAATTCACAGAAATTTTCAGAGAAATGTGATATTTGAGCTGAGAACTAACTGAAAGGTGGGGGCAAGGAAAGTATACTATATCTAGCACTAGACATAGCAAGTAGAAAATGCAAAGCCATGAGGTAGGACTCTGCTTGGGATGTTCAGGTAATATCAAGAGGACTCATGTGGCTGAAGCAGAGTAAGTTTAAGATAGAGAAATAGGAGATGAAGTAAGAGTGGAATGGAGACACCAAATCATGTGAGGTCTTTATAGAGATGGTGAACCTTTTAGAGATCTCAATGGTAAATAACTGGCTATGTCACACATGCCATAGGTTCACCACCACTGCTAGACCATGATTTTGGTATCTACTTGCAAAAGCTGCACACGAAGAATGGGCTTTTACTTTCTGTGTCTCCTGGGTTCACCACCCTTTGAATCATACACTTATTTACGGTACCTAGCAATTGACTGCTGTAGATCAGACTACAATTCCACTGCATTCCTCTTTCTCCTCATACTCTAGGTTATATAGGGAAGCTGGAGGGTAGCAGTGAATTCAATATCTGAGCAGGTCTTAATCTAAAAGCATTACCGTTTTTATTGCTAACACTAGTAAGAATAGCTGCCCAAGTTGTTTTACACCAGCAAGGGAGGAGGAAGTGAAAGGTGGGGAATTCAAGAGTCAGGCACAATGGCACCAGCTCTACTAAAAATTTGTCATGTGGCCTTATGCAGATTATTTATCTGTTTAAACTTCTGTTTTCTAGTCTATAAAATGCAGGTAGCAACACCACTAATATCATTGGAGTGTTGTGACAATTCATTGAGCTAATGCATGGAGAGTGTATCAACTAAGAGCTTGGGCTCTGCAAATACTGTTATATTTGAAGGGGAGCAGATGACACCAGGCTGAGAAGATGAGGCAAATATAAATGGACCCTTAGTGTAATAGTAATAATATCACACTTTATCTCCTTATCTTGCTTCATTTTCTTCATAGCATTTATGTGGCATTTTACCTATGTATGCTTGTGTCTCTGTCTTTCCTTCTCTAGAGTGTGAATGCTTTGCTAGGGGAGAGGAAGAGTTTGTCAGTGATGTATCCGTAGCCCTCAGAGCAGTCCTAGCACAAAGTAAGTATGCAGTAATGTAGTTTGTGGAATAAATAAACGTGAACTCAGTGCTTTTCTAGATGCTATTTGCGTATTAGCAAATATGTTCATAGCAATCTTTTGAGATCAGCATGTTACTATCTCTATTTTACAATGAAAACACTTAAGTCATAGGTAGAAGGTTGTTTCCAATGTCACAGTTAATAATAAGGTAGTCTTTTATCTGTGACCTGTTGTACAGTGCTGTATTTTCAGTAGGAAATATCACTTTTGGGTGTGTGTGTGTGTGCGCCCGCACATGCGCGCACATACACATAAGCATGCTAGATGTTAGGCAGCATCCTTTCACTGAACTACATCCCTGGCCCACCATTCACACTATTACTTACATTGAGTAGATAAGGTTCTTTAACCATCATCTTTCATTTGCTTATAGTGCTGTGGGAGACAGGTAACATTTTTAACACCAGCATATCCCTAGGCTTGCATTCAACAGTTGAGGAAATAAAAACCGATGATGTTTATTGAGCACATCACCATATGCCAACACATTAATTTAAGCCTCATAATAATTTGATTAAATATATGGTATTATACATACTTGACAGGAAAACTAAGATCAACTTACTTGCTCAGGACCACATAACTTAAAATTAGTAATCTGGGCCTTGAACTGTGGCTTCTCTCAAGCACTTCACCAGATAGTCTTTGTGCAAGTTAGCGAGGAGAAACCAGTGTCCACAGTTACTCAGCTTGCGGCTGGCAGAGAGAAAACTGGAAGTCAGGTCTGCTTTGACCAAGGATCCTGTGCTTTTTCTTGTATAATTAGAGCTAAGGCAAAAGTTATGTCTGCTTGTTCCAGAGCTTGGATTCTCAGCCTTCTGAGTCACAGGGTAAAAGACAAATGACTTAATCAAGGCCACTCCACTGAGAATGTGGAGCTGACCTTAGTTCTTTTTCTCTTTCTGTTATGCTGATTCATATTTCAGGATGGTTTAGGCAGGCTTTAGTTCAGGAAAAGCAGGTGGTGAGTAGTGTCTCCAGAGAGAACTAAAATTAAGTAGAAGGCCCTCCCAAATGTATACTTTCCTTTGGTCTGATGTCTTTATAGACAATATATGTAAGACAGGCTGGTGGTAGGGGTGGGCATGGTGTACCTAAAAGTATCGGATATCTGGCTGGGCTATGCCGGAATCTGACTGGTTCCTTCAGAACCACTGGCTAAAAGGCATTGAGCAGCTTCCCAGTGAACAGTAGCTGGGCCTGTGTCTACTGCTGAGTGCAGGCAGTGCTCCTGTTCTGGGGAGCGTCCCAGCAGCATAGTGAGGAGGTGGTAAGGTTTCTGTCAGTGGGACTATCAGAAATGTGCTTCAGTACACTATGCCTGGAGTGCAGCTTCTTTTGCCTTCAGCCTGCTTCCCCTACCACTGGAACAGTACTCGTGGCTCCACAGTTTCCACAGTTTGCTGCCATTTTCTGTTTCCATCCTGCTGTTTTCTGCTCACATCCACTTCATGCCCAAGCTCCAAGTGATCAAATCCTTTTTGAGTGTTTCTCCTATACCACTCATATCCTGTTGTCTCCAAGTCCTGGAGATTCTGTAGGAAGAATAATAGTTACCCAGTGTTGCACTCCTACAATGCATACATCCAGGTACTGGACCAAGCCCATTGTTTTGTTTAATCTTCATGTCTGCCCTCTTAGTAATGCCCTTACTCCCATTTTATACACAAACAAAGTGAGTTTGAAGTTAAATTGCTTATTTGATGTTCTGAAGCTAACAAGTGCCAAGGGTAGGATTCCAACTTATATCTTCTTGGCATTTAAAGCATATCCTTTCTGTGTTTAAAGCACCCATTCAGTAATTAGAGGTCTTTCTGTGTTGAGTGTCACATAATTGCCCAATATGAGCGTGGCTTCCTCTGGTGCTATATAGCTTTGTGCACGTGCCCATTCTTGTTAAACAATGGGAAGTGTCATTTCAGTTAGGGGGATTCTCTGTTGTGTTAGTTACTGGCGGGGCATGCCCTCTGCTTATTGTTCACGGGAACATACTCAAGGAATTTTGCAGGAAGTCCCCCATCCAGGATGTTACTGGAAGGTCTGCCTGGTGGAGCTTGTACAAACAAAGTGTGACCCTGCCAGCTCAGCCAAAACCCCTGCCTTATGCTGAGAGGCTTGGTGACCCCAGCAGAAAAGACTTTAGTCTTTATCACTAAGCTAAAGAGCTGCTACAGGGTGAGTCCCTGGCTTCTCATGTACTTGCCCAAGAGTTTCTGCACAGTCTCTCTGTATACTCAGATTGGTTTGCACATTGCTATCTGTGGAAAATATAAGTCTGGTCCCTAAAACTCTCCTGTGGAGTTCCTAGGAAGAAGAATCTATTAGGAATCTTTCTCATTTTTAACTTTTAAAAAATCATGGTAAAATACACATTAAAGTTAACCACTTCAGGGCAACCCATTAGGGATGTCTTCTGTCTCTCAGAAGTTACACCTATCCCCCATTCCTTTTCTCCAATTAATATTCCTGTTCTTAAAAAAAATCACTTTAGTCATTTCTAAGTGTACAGTTCAGTAGCATTAAGTGCATTCCCAGTGTTGTAAAACTGATCTTCAGAATGCTTTTCATTCTGCACATCTGAAAGTATACCCATTGAATAACCCCTGCTCCCCACTCCACCCCTGGTAATGACTGCTGCCTCTATGAATTTGACAACTCCAGGAACCTCATGTAAGTGAAATCATATAGTGTTTGTCCTTTTGGGTATGACATTTCATTTAGTGTAATGTCAAGGTTCACTCATGTGTAACAGGTGTCAAAATCTCATTACTTGTGTACTTTTTCATTGTTGTTGTTGTTATCAGAAATTGAACTCAGGACCTTGTACTTTCCAGGCAGGCGCTTGTGCCACTGAGCTATATCCCTGATCCTACTTTTGAATGCTAAATAATACTTCATTTCTCATGTGATTTAATATGACATTGAAGGGCATAAGACATTGAAGGGCATATTGTAATCCTTCCCTTGCCAGCCTCTCTAGCTTTCTTGAGACAGTCTTTACTGCCTGCTTCCTGTACTCTGCCAACATTCCCTTTTATTCAGTCCCTCAAGGACAGTATCCTTACCTGGGAAAACCATGCATTTCTGTATGCCATTCCTTCTGGTAAGAATGATCTTCTACCACTATCCCATCTACTCTTCCTCTTCTTAACTTAAATATTATATGTTTAAATATCTCCACTTTTAGTTCCAGGCAAGGTTGCTCAGATTCCTTTCCTGCACTAATTATTTTTGTGCAACTCTATGTTATCTTTATAGTGCTTGTCATAACTGTAACTTAGTGATTAGTTATACATGGCGTTTCTTTAATGACTGCCTGCCTTGCAAAACTGTAAACTCATGTGTGTTCAATTTTATATCCTGTCTCTACCTATAAAGGTGCCCAGTAAATACATAGTGAAGAAAGCTATGAGTTGAATACCAGAAAGAAAACTTTCATGGCTATGTGCATTAAAATGTGTATGTGTTGTTCAGACCTCAAAAAATCATTTAGCTGAAGGACAGGGCTTTGTTGTTTCTGTTGATAAGAACTTTTATGAGTAGATTCTTCACTATTTGAAGATGCCTAAGGGTTTGCCAACACCTAATCAGAAGCAACAACAAAAGAGCTTACATTTTCTGAATGCTTATTTTCTACCAGGCTTGAAGCTATCTACTTTCCATGTGTCATTTTATCTGAATCATGCTCTTAATCTGAAACAGAGGTGCTGTTTTGTTTGTTTTTAATTTGTTTCCAGATGAGAAAACCAAGGTTTACAGAGTTGAAGCAACTTATTTAAGCTTACTAAGTGTGTAAGGAGCAGGTTTACAAGTAGGTGTGGAGCTGCGCTTTGTACCTAGGATAGAGCACCAATCCTTCCCCAAGGACCCTTCCCCTCATCAACTGGAGCATAGTCTCTTTTTACCTGTTTTATAAATGGGGTCTCTGCCTTGGTTTTCTTTGAAGTCAGGATTCTGTTGCTAAAGAACTTTTAACCTCCAGTCTTGCAGAGCAAATTTGACCCTTTCTGGCCTCATATTCTCCCACCATGCTTCTCCCCACCAAAATGCCCTTTTCTATCTTCTCCAGTTAGCAAATTACTGTGGTTTCTAGGCATTTTCCAGTTCTCAAGGCAGGCAAGTTGTGCTTTCTGCATGCTTCTTCTGTAGAAATTCCATTTCTCTGTCCTAGCAGTGATCATAACCTTCATAAATAGTGGCTAATAAATTTGGTTTCTATCACTTGACTGAGTCTGAAAAGATGGACCAGCTGATCTCCTCTCTGGAGCAACTTAGTTGGCCTAGGATGTGGCACAGAGCACAAGCAACTCAGTCAGTGCTGGATAAGCAAAGGTAGAGCACCAAGTTAGAGTAGGTCCTTGGAACCAACCCACTAAGTTCAGAAACCTGTAACACAATCCTAAGTGTGCACTTACAGAACTCCATGAATGTGAGGTGCAGGTGATCAGATGTATTAACCACTGATTTGGAAAGGAATTAAAATACTTTCATAGTATAATATGTTTCTTTTTAAAAACAGATGTGCTCTTAATGTATCAGCAGGAAGTAATTAAATGATTAAAAAATTTGTAACTGCTATCATTTATTCAAAGGTACTATATGATGCTGTCTTGATTGGTACTTTATATTTGTTGGTTCTGCTTTTCCCAGGCACCCTGTAAAGTGTCTTTTAAATCTTCATTTTAGAGGTGAGGAAATGAAAGCTTAGAAAGATTAAATATCTTTATAAGGATAGTCACGTTCTCAGTTATAGGGAATTAAACCAGTCTGGCTGACTTCAAAACCCATGCCGTGGCATCACCTGAAGCATCTGATTTAGCATGTTGGACACCTTCTGTCTCAGCCCCTGAATCAATATATTTTGCCCTTCTTCCTCCCAGCCTTTCTTGTGTCCAAGATCCTTTGGTTCTTCCCCTCCTCAATATAGTTCACTCTCCATTTTCTTATAGTTTCTCTTTGGAGACTCATTCTGTATTTGCATCCTGAAATGGAAATATTTTTGACAGTGTCAATAGTGATTGTACATTATTACATTTAGAAACTGATGTAAATACAATGGTAATGTCATATTTGCATTAATAAATACACACATTTTATTAAGGCTAAATTACATGTAATTATTTTGATTTTTTTAATATGGCCATTTAAGATTTTGAACCCCAATTTATACTTTAAAAATATACAGTTTTCTTCTGCTTAAAATAAAATATAACAAGGTAGTGTAAAACAGATTAGATAATTTTTATTAGGATTTTTTTCCTAATCAGTGGGATATTTATTTCATATTATATGTGAAGTAGAAGATTGAAACACTTCATTGAGGTCTTTTTTAGAGACATTTAAGAGGTTTTTTTTACATTCTTAGACTGATTTATTTTCTGCCTCTCCTAGTATTTCAGCAGGATTAAGTTTTGAATCATTGGATCAAGTTTTAATTTTCCTGTTCCTTCCTTATACTGACATATGCTTTGGCAAAACAAAAAAGAGACCTAAATATGTCAGTATGACTTTTGTTCAGTGAATTAAAAACCATAAAAGTAACAAGATCTGATCCAAATCCCTAAAGTCCTGACATGGTGGTTTTGTCCTTTTTGGTCCCAGGATTCATATTACTGAGTTTGAGAAGTTTTCTGCCTGGAAGCATAAGTACATGATTTATTTGGAATAGATTATAAGAATAAGCAGAATGGAGAAGTGGAAAGGATATAGGCCAGAAAGATTTTGATTTGAATCCCAGTGCTGTCACTCAAGCCCCTGGGCAAGTCATTCATCAGTGAGCCTTCATTTCCTCATTGGAAAAGGGAGCACTGGAACCTAGTTTGAAGCATTGGTATGAAAATCCATGAGATAATATACTTAAAAGTATTCACCTGGCATAGATAAATTTAATAATGTTAGTTATCAAGATGATTTTTGTTTTGAGAATACCTCCAAGGAGCAGAATCTAGGATTTATTTATGTCACAGCTGTCCACTTTGTCTTCAAGCTTTTTCTCAAAATTCTTAATTTTTTTTTTCTCATCAGAGAAAATATTAGATAGGTGTCATTGTTTAGAAGCTACTCATCACTACTCCACACTGACCATGTGTCCAGAACTTGGGATTTTCCTTATTTGGCTAGAACCATGTTGATGTAAGGGTCAGGAAGCTTATATAGCGATGACCATTTCTGGGCAAAGGAATTTTGTTACACCAGTACCATTGGCTTTTGAGACAGGCCAACCTGGGTTGGTCTATGCCTAAGATATCCACCTTCTTTGAGCTTCATTTTCCTTTTGTGTAAAATAGAGTTCCACAGTATGGCTGCCCAGCTTCTTTGTCATTCCTTTCTGTGCTGTAGCCAGTTTCTTAAATGAATCATGGTCTCTTTGCAGCTTCATTTCTTTATATATGGCTGTTCCTCCTCCTGGAAATCCTTCCTCACCCTGCCTGATTTGGATTTAACTCCTCAGATCCTAATGAGAGTGGATTCTGCAGCAACAAGCAATCCCCAGATCTCCATGGCTTATTACTGAGTTTAATTCTGTCTTATACAACATGCTAGCTACAGTTCATGATAATCATCCTGGGACCTGAGCTGATGGATTAAGGTTATGAAAGAGCTGCTACTTACTTGTTTTTGGTGATTTGCATATTAAAAGACAATGCTATTTTTGTAGCATTGTCACTTATATTGTTTTCTTTAGAGGGAAAGAGGTAGTTATTGCTGACATGTCAAGATCTGTACTAAACAATTCACATGTATCATCTCATTTAGTCTTTATACCATTCCTTGTATCCCAATTAGGCAAAAGGGAACTCTAAAGAGAAGAGGCCCTAAATGCATCTTTTAAGTGACATGATAAGGATTTGGTCCCACATCTGCCCAGAGTCCTGGTTCATGCTCTAAAGCAGTACTCTTACCAGCTTTCTTCCTCTAACTCTCCAGGAGTAGTATTCAACTCTGAGTATGTTCATTGGCATGAATACGCTATACTAACATTATATGTATGTATGTATGTACATTATATGTATGTCGGGAACATGAATACCCTCAGCTGACAGTAAAGTTACAGATTGCTAAGCTAATGGACAGAGTAGGTTTAAGTTCTTAGATACAGATTAATGTGTAGGGTAATTTTGTTGAAAAAAATTTTTTTGTCTTTTATTAGAGTAACCAGGGAGCACAGGGAGATGCTGGTGAAATTGGCCAAACAGAATACCAACAAGGCCAAAGACTCTTTACGGAGGGTTCGTGCTGATGCAATGAATAAGCTGAAGAAATCAAAGGACAAGACTTCGGAGGATACCATCAGACTCATAGAGAAGCAGGTATTATTGCCAACAAATGTGTCTGACCCAGGGAATCATTCGTTCATATCTGAAGTGTAAACAAACTGAATTTAAACTGATGTTTTCATTCATTTGATCAACATTGACCAACTCTGTATTCTGGGTCTAGCCATGAGCTGTACCCTGGAGGAATCTGTAAAAGAGGATAGGATGCTATTGACCTTTTTCCTGTATGTCAGACTCTACTAAACATTGTACATGACTTCTTTAATCCTCATCATGCCTCAACATCATGCCTGTGGTAAAAACTGTGAGGTAGGTGTTGGGGTATAGCTCAGTGGTAGAGTGCTTGCCTAGCTTGCACAGGGCCCTTGGTTTGATCCTCAGCACTGTCAAAACAAAACAAACTGTGAGATAGGTAGGGAGGAGAGTGAGGTTCAAAGAAATTCAGTAACTTGCCCAAGTCACACTGCTTGTAAGTGATAGAAACAGGTTCCAAACACGAGCAGACTGGTCTCAGAGCTTATTTGCTTATGCTGTGTTCTGTGGTTTTGTGGTTGCTAAGAAGTGAGCACTTGCCTATTCAGTGAGCTGAAATTTTAAAGGAGCTCATGGAGTAAAATAGTGAGAGATAAGAGGAAACAGAACAGTATGTACAAAGGTACATATGGGATATAAAAGAAAGTTGTTCACTTAAGATTAGTAGAGATTGAACCTAGGAGGAGACTAGGTAATGAGTAGAGAAGAGACTGGCCAGACCGTAGAAGGTCTTACATTCCAGGTTGAGGTGTTTGAAGTTTAACATATTCTAAGATTCCCGTATTGGATGTGTGTATGTGTCTTAGTCACTTTCCTTATTTCTGGGAAAATATCTGACACCTGCAGTTTAAGAGAGAAGAGGTTTATTTTGGCTCATGTTTCAGTCATAGTAGGCTTGTTCCAGTGCAGGGCAGTATGGCAGAGGGGAATGACAGTGACTCACCTCTTCCAACCAGGCCCCACTTTCTAGTAGCATGTTTAGCTCTGAGCTCATCTATGGACAAATTCGCCAATGAGTATAGCACCTTTATGATCTAGTCACCTTCCAAAAGCCCTGCCTATGATTGTGTGAGGTTTTGGGAGGACTTCTAGATAAAAACCTGAACACTGCATCTATATCAACCACCCATGGACACAACAATGTTGCATAAACAACTACCCCAAAACTCAACAATATCTAGTATCAAACCTTATTTCTTAACTTTTTTTCTGTGGGCTACTGGGGTATAACTCTTCTAGGCTGGGTTCTCAGTAAGCTTGACTCCAGAATTTGGATTGGTTTCAAGTCTGCTTTATATCTCTCTTGATTTTCCAAAAACAAATTTCCTGGGGCATTTTTCTTGGCAACTAAGTCCAACCAGTCAAGCTAGATTTTTTTTTTTTTTTTTGAGGTTAGGAGAGTTTTTATTGGAAATAAGAAGAATAGCTCTTGGATTTCCAGAAAGGGTCCTGAGTGGGTGGCCACATGGCTTGTCAAGCCAGAGCTACTTATAAATACAGATAAGCAAAGCACAGGAACTGCTCATTTGTTTAGTGGCTCCTTGTCATGAGTAGATCTGTGGATTTAAAATGACCAATGAGAACTCAGACTCTTTAACCTTGTTCCTCAGCCTGTGGTAAAGCACATTTTAAGCACCCGCTTTTGTCATATCCCATTGGCCAAAGCAAGTCAAGCCTAACCTTAGCACAGGTAAGTCCTGTATATATACTGTATGTTCATGGAGGCCTGAGGGAGAGAGTGAATAGTTGCTGAAGAATCTAATCTGCCATAGTATCTTGCTTACTTAAGGAGCTTGTAAAAATACAGGTACCTGAAGCCTTACTCCCAAATCAATGAGTATATATGGTAGGGGCCAGAAATTTTTACACAGTAATTTTCCTTCTCTTCTCTCTTCTCTTCTCTTCTCTTCTCTTCTCTTCTCTTCTCTTCTCTTCTCTTCTCTTCTCTTCTCTTCTCTTCTCTTCTCTTCCCTTCCCTTCCCTTCCCTTCCCTTCCCTTCCCTTCCCTTCCCTTCCCTTCCCTTCCCTTCCCTTCC